>NDXB01002318.1:0-37171 GCA_002631895.1 Agapornis roseicollis | reverse complement strand
ACTTGCTGAGGGCGCACTCAATCCCACTGTCCATGTCAGCAACAAAGATGTTGAACAGGACCGTTTAATTTTTTTTCTATTTTGGAATTCTGCTCAGTATTTAGACTAAAGCAACAGTTCAAGATGTAATACTAGCTATCCTCTAAATGGGAACCTGTAGTAATGTTTTGCCTCTCAGAACAGTTGTTTCCTCTGGTGGTGCTGCCACAACCCGGTAAGTTTTTGTTTGATGAGTCCAGTACTTCTGAGCCATGAACAGAGTTCTTTTCCAATATGAAGATATACAGACAGGCACACACAGAAGCGGCACTCAATATTAAATGTTATTAATCATGGAGGGGAGAACAGCATTATATATCTTCTCAATTAATAGTACAACTGCAGCCAGCAACCAGGCATTCCAACAAGCTCAGTAAAGCTACCCGACATTTTCCAGGTTTCTGTGTGCCCATAGTGTCACAGTAATGTTATAGAGCTGCAGTAAAGAAATCTCATTGCATCATCTTATACCAGAAAGTGATTTGGTGAAACTGTTTTGCAAAAACTCTTCTATTTTGTCAAAACCCCAAAAAATGCTGTCAAAATATTTTTGAAAATTAAAGCCACCGTGTGACAACCATTTCATTTTAAAAAGCAGAGCAATAATTTTGGAAGGGAGCCTGGAAAATGAAGCTCTGTAATAAGACTGGGTTAATATTTCCAAATATATGTTTCATTTTGTATACAACATCAGATTTTCAATAGTTTTGACCATATCTGGCTTCAGTATTTTAGAACAAAGGCTTTTGATCTTTCTCAGCCCCAGACAAAGGAGGGGAGTGGAAACTATCAAAATAAGATACTGAATATATAAATAGTATGTAGCAGACCAGTCAGAAAAGATATACTGATGAATTTATGCTTTAGAGTTTGGCCAATGCCAACCTCATGAAGCTCAGCAAAACAAAGTGCAAGGTTCTGCACCTGGGTCTGGGCAATCCCAGGCAGAACTACAGGTTGGGCAGAGAAGAGATTCAGAGCAGCCCTGCAGAGAAGGACTTGGGAGTGTTGGCATGAGCTGGCNGGGCAATCCCAGGCAGAACTACAGGTTGGGCAGAGAAGAGATTCAGAGCAGCCCTGCAGAGAAGGACTTGGGAGTGTTGGCCAAACATGAGCTGGCTTCAGTGTGCGCTTGCAGCCCAGAAAGTCAACCATATCCTAGGCTGCATCAAAAGGAGTGTGACCAGCAGGTCGAAGGAGGTGATCCTGCCCTTCTACTCTGCTCTTGGGAGACCTCACCTGCAGTATTGTGTGCAGTTGTGGTGTCCTCAACATAAAAATCACATGGAGCTGTTGGAACAAGTGCAGAGGAGGGCCATGAGGATGATCAGGGGGCTGGAGCATCTCCCATATGAAGACAGGCTGAGAAAGCTGGGTCTGTTCAGCCTGGGGAAGAGAAGGCTGCGTGGAGACCTCATAGCAGCCTTCCAGTATCTGAAGAGGGGCTATAAGGATGCTGTGGAGGGACTCTTCATTAGGGACTGTAGTGATAGGACAAGGGGTAACGGGTTCAAGCTTAAAGAGGGAAAGTTCAGATTAGATACAAGAAAGAAATTCTTTGCAGTGAGGGTAGTGAGGCACTGGCACAGGGTGCCCAGAGAAGTTGTGAATGCCCCATCCCTGGCAGTGTTCAAGGCCAGGCTGACTGGGGCTTTAAGCAACCTGGTCTGAGGGAAGGTGTCCCTGCCCATGGTAGGGGGTTTGAACTAGACGATCTTAAGGTCCTTTCCAACCCAAACGATTCTATGATTCTATATGATAATACCACTAGGCAAAAGTAACTCATTAAAATAGCATAAGTCAGTAACAAAGCTCTACAAAGCACTGCAATACTGTATAAGCAAGAATAACAAGGTAATTGGAGTTTTCTGATCAATTTTCTCCTTTTTTAGTGTCGTTTTACCTAATTTCACAATAAAGCAATAAGGCTAGAGGTATTTTTTATTTTTTATTTATTTATTTTTTTTTATTTTATTAACCTTACTTTGCTTGCTCATTTCCTCAGGTGCGTATTTCTCATCCCAATAGCACCTCTCTCATCTGCTTTAGCTGAAAGCTGAAAGCNTGTCGTTTTACCTAATTTCACAATAAAGCAATAAGGCTAGAGGTATTTTTTATTTTTTATTTATTTATTTTTTTTTTATTTTATTAACCTTACTTTGCTTGCTCATTTCCTCAGGTGCGTATTTCTCATCCCAATAGCAACTCTCACATCTGCGTTAGCTGAAAGCTGAAAGCTAACACAAGGTCAAGGTTTGGGTTTTAATCCTTGTCAAAGGGGAGAAGAGACAGCAACCAGTTGGCAAAGGAGGATTCAGTTCTTCCCATGCTTCTGTTTTAAATATTAAAAACATTAATAAACCGATAAGCAAATGTCATGTTGTGGTCATTATATTTGAACTAGCTGTATTTAAGCAGTTTTCTGACTGTATACTCTTTAAGGAGTCACTCTGAAGATTTCACTCTCTAATGCTTTTTAAAGTGCTTATTGATTTTTCTGCTCTCCTCTCAGTATTTGGAGAGTTTTATGATAGTGATTTTTTCTTTTCCAATGAACTAGTGAAGAAAATGCTGAACCTAGCTCTACCTCTAGCTGTGTCAGATGCATAAACACTTTTAAAAATAGATGGAAACATTTTCTTTCCTGCAGGTTCATTATGAGTATAGCAATTAGTCGCTTCATAACAATATGTACTATACTTTCACACAAAGTAACAGTATCCCCTGCAGAATACATCTTGAGCTTCATTTTCATACAAATATTAGAAGAAAAAATTCTGTTCACTTAGGGAATTCTTTGTATTCATGAAGCTGATCATTTCTTAAAGTCCGTTTCATACCAGCCTGAGCTTTTTTCCATTAAAATTCTTGGAGATTACTGACTTCATTCACAGTATTGTGAGGAATCTGTGTATATTATTATACTTTTGTAAGGAAACAAACTTCAATCCATAGCCTTCTTAAGAGCATAAGAACAATTCTTAGTATTCATGTCTGCACATTCTAGCCAGATGATTAATACCCTGTGTATCGAAATTAGTGAATACAGAATTTTTCTCTGCTTCCTCCATTGAACTATTGAATGGTTTTGCTATGTCTAGTTGAGAAGCTGTTCTATTCTATTAAGTTAAGAAGTGTAATAAATTGGTGTGAGAAAGTGACTTTTAAGGCCTGAATTTACAAAGGGATGGATGCGGGGAGATGGGTCCTCATGGCTGTTAAAACACTGGTGGGTTTTAAGCTTCTAGATGTCTTTATGAATCCAAGCCTACACTACATGCTCCCAGATGCTCAGATTAGAAGATGCTATAGAATTTCTAAGTACATCTTATTACCACTGTTGAGCTGGTAGAACTAGAGGGGCTATAGGCAAAAAGGGCAGCACAGGAGCTACAGATATTTGCCAATTCTTAGGTGTAAGATTTAGCAGGGGAGCCAGGCTTGCCTCCTACCNGTTCTATTCTATTAAGTTAAGAAGTGTAATAAATTGGTGTGAGAAAGTGACTTTTAAGGCCTGAATTTACAAAGGGATGGATGCGGGGAGATGGGTCCTCATGGCTGTTAAAACACTGGTGGGTTTTAAGCTTCTAGATGTCTTTATGAATCCAAGCCTACACTACATGCTCCCAGATGCTCAGATTAGAAGATGCAGGGGAGCCAGGCTTGCCTCCTACCTGCATGAATGTGTCTTTACCCTGTGGCAAGTTAGTTTTCTTGTAGGAAACATTTTTGTATTATACTGTTCAAAATTTTCTTAAATATAATAGGTAGTGGGTTAGAAACTAATCTCAACACTTTCTCCTTCCTGAAAATCTGTGGCAGTTAAAAGTTTATTCTCAGAGAGTCAGGCTCCCAAGGACAGATACATATACACATGAAAGATACAATCAGATAGTAACAGGAGCCTTTGAGAATGATGTTTTTGACTCCCTTGTGTGATTAGATCAGGTCTTAACTAAGAGCATATGATGACACATCCCATGCTTCCATTTATAATAGTTGGGTAACACCTCTGTCTCAGCACAAACATTTTTAGTATTCTCTGAGGCAGAAAAGGGTTACAATCCCCATTTTATACAGAATAAAATATGCACAGCCACAGATGAAGCATTTTGCCCAAGGTTATAAAGGAAATATCTGTCCAGCCCAGACACAATCTTCTTCTTTATACTTGAACCACTGAGACATCTTTCCTTCCTACTTAGAATGCTTTCAGTGTTTTTAAATGCTGCAATTATCCTTTGACAGTTTTCTATTTAAAGACAGGGATATGTACTCAGCACATCTCTAGAAGCCACACCAGCAGCATGCATTTGTTATGAACAAACAGATTGTTCACATTTCCTAAATTGGAAGGAAGAAGTCATTATTATCTTTCTAATGCCAAAAGCATTTTAAAAGTCAGAAAAACCTCTAATCCTCAGTATGAGAAAAAATAATGAACAATATATTCCAAATAATTTAGAAAGAATAGTTTTTCATATGAAGATTGGAACTCACTGAATGATTATAGTTACCACTACTGCTTTATGAGGGAGAGAGTATAATAGTGGCATAATATTTGTGTAAAAGTTGTGTAATAATCTTATTTAGGAATATCTTTTCTCCAAAATGAGTTGTTAGTAATCGAAATAAATGAGATTTGCCTTCAGTTGCTTCTGATTTCTTACAGAACTGAACAGCAAGGATTATTGTCCTGCCTTATACAGACACTATGAGACAACTAAGTATATGATCAAATAATCAAACAAAGCAGAGTCCAGACCAGGATACTTTGCAGGTTCATCTAATTTCCCAGTCACTTCCTCTGATGGACAGAAGCACAATGTAAACCAGACAAAGCTGTTTATCAATTAAGATGGAAAAACATTATACTGAGTAATTCTAACACAGTCAACTGGACAAAGAGTTTCAACAACAAACCCTACCTGAGCTAATACTTGACAGATCAGTGTTAGCTGAAAATCAGAAATTTCCTGAACTGTCTAATATAATGTGAGGAATCTAAATTCAGTTATGAGTACTTTAGGTTTCCAGGTGCATACATATATTTGCCTAACGTAAAGGTAGTCATGTTTATCATGAGAGGACTTCACAGCTGGGGAAAATCCAGCTGTGGGTGTGTAATTATAGACAGGCTGACATATCATAGAATAGTTATGGTTGGAAAGGACCTTAAGATCATCAAGTTCCAACCCCCCTGCCATAAGCAGGGACACCTCACACTAAACCATGTCACCCAAGGCTCTGTCCAACCTGGCCTTGAACACCACCAGGGATGCAGCATTCACAGCTTCCTTGGGCAACCCATTCCAGTGTCTCACCACCCTAACAGGAAAGAACTTCCTCCTTATATCTGTCTAAAATTTCCCTGTTTAAGTTTGAACCCGTTACCCCTTGTCCTATCACTACAGTCCCTAATGAAGAGTCCCTCCACAGCATCCTTATAGCCCCTCTTCAGATACTGGAAGGCTGCTATGAGGTCTCCACGCAGCCTTCTCTTCCCCAGGCTGAACAGACCCAGCTTTCTCAGCCTGTCTTCATATGGGAGATACTCCAGCCCCCTGATCATCCTCATGGCCCTCCTCTGCACTTGTTCCAACAGCTCCATGTGATTTTTATGTTGAGGACACCACAACTGCACACAATACTGCAGGTGAGGTCTCCCAAGAGCAGAGTAGAAGGGCAGGATCACCTCCTTCGACCTGCTGGTCACACTCCTTTTGGTTCAGCCCAGGATATGGTTGGCTTTCTGGGCTGCAAGCGCACACTGAAGCCAGCTCATGTTCAGTTTCTCAATATTCTTTCAGCATATGTGAGGCAGGAGTACTGCCATGCATTCAGCTTTGGCTCAGGGTTCTCAATTTCCATTTGCTGTTACTATGTGAGGCCCTATGTTATCGGGAGCTATAGCAATTCTTTAACAAAGACAATACACCACCATCCCTGCATTTATCTAGCCCATACATATTACCTGTGTTGCACTGATGTTGATTCTTCAAAAGATTAGGTAATTAGGATAAATCACAAATTTCCTCATGATGTGCCACAGTATCACAGCCTTACCTGTGCTTATCTGTTGACATTTGCTGCAGCATGGCTGTAGAGACCACTGCCTGGGAGCAGGTGATACTTCTTACTTCGGAGTACAGCACTGCTCACATCTGGGCTCTGCATGTTGCCTGCAGCATCACTCACATCTGGGCACCACACATTGGCTACTTCTACATGGAAAGCAGGGTATAGGGAGAAGGCTATTGGGTGCCAAGGGCTTGTTCCAGCACCGAGTTGGGATCTTCAAGGCTTACTTTTGTGAGAAATGATTCTGTGTGTTACATGTTAATGTAGTTATAATTCCAGATGACAGACTCCAGATATCTTCATGCAGAATAATAGAAAGAAGTTCTGAGGGGGCTGTTTGTGAAAAATAATGTAATAAGGGAACTATGTTACTAAGTACTGGCTCAGCTAATACAGTGCGTGCATCTGCTAATCATAAATTTTCTCTCATTTTAATTACCCATTACATTTTAAGATTAAATTAATCACTGTTTGGAAATGGGCATCATTGTCCAGAGGAAGCTAACATTTTTAAAAATACAACTCTCAGCTGGAAATGATGGGAAGGGCAAATAATCGGTAAACTCTGGATTTCTGGTGTCTAAACCCAAATTGGGCTTCTATAATGTAATTTGATAAAAACATGAGGCCATTTGGCTGCATGATAAGAACAAGTTATAGACTGTCAAGAGAGATCTGTCCTGGTGAGCTCTCCAGATTGTATTTCTCTCTGGGCTAGCTTCAGAAGATGCAGCTGAAAAACTGCAACCTGAGAACACAAGAGTACCAGAGCAGAGAGAGAAATGGGACAAGTAAAACACAAACACTGAGACATCATGTTTGGTAAAACAAGCACCAGATCTGAATCTAATATTCTGCTTCAGAAAGCAGAACAACACTAAAACAGATCATAGCTCGTGTCGTATTGCACAAAGACCTTTTCTGTTTGACACAGCAACTTAGCGGTAATCCGTGTTACAAACCTACAGCTGCTTTATCAGCATGAAATTGGTAATGCTAATATAAGTTTTGCTATAAGGAGGATGGCATAAGAACATGAAAGGAGGTGTATGTGGAATATCCACTGAAATTATCTGGCAGAAAGGAGGAGACCTTCAGTTAGCAGGACCATGTGCTTTTCCCCCAAACACTGAAGATCATGTCTGCAGTAACAGAGGGAAATGATGCTTGCATCCATGCAAAAGGTTGTGCAGGGTCGATTTTTTGAGCCTTTAAAGATCTGCATGCAAAACGATTAGACGGCCTTGTGAAAAACGACTTTTGAAATACATCCCCATTCAAGGAACCGACGCCAGGTGGCACTGCAGAAGGCAAATAGCATTTAGTAATTATTAACAAACGTGCTTGCTCAGGCAACCTGTGTCTGCACCACCGGGATCCTCTGCCAAATGAGGGGCACCACCTTAAGTGGTACTGCCCTGCCAGCGGCCATCAACAGGTACATTATCATTTACTAGAAGTGGCTGTTGCGAATCAACAGATATAAAGAGAAGAGCATGTACCACCTAGTTAATGAAGGGCCTGATTTCTTTTAATACAGACTGCATCTCTCACCTGGAATAAAAGGGCTGCTCAGTTTTGCTTTGCTGTCACGGGATGTATTAACTATCATCGCATACTACTGGTTTCTGCCCACTGTCTGAGTCTGCTAGTGCTTGTACATATTCTAGAGACAGCTCAGACTTGTACAGGCAGCAGGGTAACCTCCCTATGCACGCCCCAGGGCATGGGCTCTTCCCCAGGTTTTTCCTCTTCTGCTCAGACAGACACCATAGCAGCAGATGAGCTTTGCAGGCTCACACTTAATCATCTCAGATGTCAAAAAAACCAACTGTGTGGTGCAGCAGACAGATGCATTTCTTACTTTCTACTATTGTTCATTTAAGGGAGGAATAGAGTCATCCTTTTGTGACTAGCCCAGAAGCTAAGTCCTTTCCTTTTCTCTCAGTAAGTGGAGCTAGCCGGACAGCACAGAGTGAAGACCAGGAAAAGTCTTGTTTATAGTGGGACTGCTTTGAAAGTTGGAGAAGAGGAAAAAGAGGGAAAAAGGTCTTCCGCCTGTGCAGCTTGCTCAGGGTTCTGCATTACCCTTTCTCATGAGCCAAATCACTGCTTTTAATGGATAAGACCGATTTTATGCTAATCACTAAAAAATGCAACAACACCTGGGGACAAGGGATGTATGAACATACTATATCAGGTCATTATACCAAATGTGTTACTCTCTGTGTATCTGTAAATAAGTACATAGATCACATTGAATCACAGCTTCAGGTTCCACACAGCTATGATCTAGGTTTTGTATTATTAGTGTCCATCCACCTCTCAGAATGAGAAAAACAGGGAGGTGATGATATCCCTCTTCACATGCGTTCTCTTCCAAATCTCCAGCTTTCTGAGCCAAATCCCTGATTGACAAAATATTCAGATTGAATTCTTCATAAATTCATGAGAGAATGGTGGGGTTTCTTGCACTAGAAATGTGTCTCTGAGCTGTGTGACTCTGAGTCCTGGGGCATTAGCTTCCCATAGTTATGAGGGTTTGACTTGACAGACTGCTGGTAGACCACACATGTGCTCTGCAAGCCCTTGTATTGTTCCTCTCCCTGAAGGCATTAAATATGGAGCAGTCCCATCTGCCATTCCGTTCTTTTGACACGTATAATCCAGAATTACAGGACTCCGTAGCAGTGGAGGGAGGAGAACAGGTTGTGAAAAGAGAAGGAGCACAAAAATAAAATTTGAAGGATTAAAACCTATTCAGAGTCCAACAAATTGTCAATGCTGTTTCAGCATGTATCCAAGATCTCGGCTCATCACATCACTGCTGGTCAGGAGAGACAATAATATTCTGAATTTAAATATCAAGAGGATGTTCAGTTTCAGATGCTAAGAAAGGGTTTGCAGAAGTCAGATCTAACTGTAGAAAATGTGAAATTGTACAGCTCCTACATCTGTTTCCTTAGATGCCTGATAAAATTATGTGCTTCTTTGACTGGGTTGATCCCTTGAGTCTATCAATGCACTATATCCCAGCCCTTTGGGAATCTGCATGGGGAAGTACAGAAAATTAATCCTGATATTATTTCTCCTAGATAAACAAATTCATCAATTGAATGAGAGGACACAACACTGTCAAACATGCCAAAGGAACTACATCATGTCAAAAAGGCACAATGGCACCTTAGGGTGAACAAGAGAAGTGTGCAGGACATCTGCATTCACTGCACTGGTGCACAAGGGCCTGAGGTTGAGATGATGATCTTCAGGACACCGTGTGAGATTCAGGTGCTTACCTAACTCTTTTCTGCAGGTGTGAGGAAGGGTCATATGGTTTACTGTATATGTTTTGTTGAAGTTGGTAATTTTTTGTTGTGGGTAGCGCACCCACAGGATGAAATGGGTCTATGAAAAGTCAGAGTGTGTCATTGCTTTCAGATGACAGATGTAACTTACAACTGTTGTATTTTCAGCTAAAGTTATAAACCAGAAATGCATTTTATAACTTTTGTGCTTTTACTGAAAAAAATCTGTCTTACATAATTTTGTATGTATTTTTTAGAAACACAAATAGGAACAGTGGAAAAGTCTTGATAATATTTTGGAATAGAATTTGTAGGCTTATACTTAATGTGTTTATATTTTTCCCAATAATAGAAGTGATTTTGAATAAAAGCACGGAATTCAGTTAGCTACTGCTACTTACTCTAATCTATAGTGCAATCAAAAGTGGTCATAAATTCCAGAAAAACCATAAAGCTTGATACAAATAAGGAAGTTAGTACCAGAATCTAATATGAAAATGCATTGCTTATGATGTGCTATATTTTTCTTATTTTGAAAGTCAAGAAGCAAAGTATGTAACTTAGATGATTAACTACATATACCAAAAAAATGCACATCAAGACATAGAGGATAAGAATATTGAAGCCTGTTTGACAGGAAAAATAAAGCATAAATACTAAAGAAACTCTCTGTTACTACAGCAAGATGATCAGGAGCTTCCAGAGCTCATTAGAGGAAAGCACTAAGAAACAGTTAGCTTCATTAATTCTACAATATAGAAAATTAATATTTATTTTGGATAGCTATTTTTCACCGTGATTTACGCAAACATATCATGCATTTTTGAAGGCACAAGCATATTTAACTGGGACGTTTCACACAGAGTTATATGTACGTCAATTAAACAGTCCTTAAAACATCTTACATCAGTATAACTGAGATCAATTTTAGGTACAGTTGTCAGCTAAATAAAGGAATCAAAATTATTGACAGGGTTTACTTATTCGTTCATGCAAGTTCATTTTCCACTGACTTTGCTGTAATTTGGGCATTATTGATGCTTCTGTTTTCCAGAATAGGTCTGTTCTGTTCCAACATCCTTTGTGCTGTAAGATGCCATCGTAGAGCCTCAGTATTATTTCCAGTAAACAGATTCCTTCAGCTCTATAACACTTTTCTCTTGGTTTGTTTGACGAGGCTGAGGTCAGGAAACAAAAGGATTTTGTTCTCCCGATACTGGGTATTGCATTGCTGGAGTTGCTTTCAGCAGTCTATCCTGTTCTCCTATTTCAAACTTAGACAAAACAAAACCACTCCCACTATCATTCGCAGCCACATTCTCCTCACTGGTATTCTACAGCACTTTTCCATACAAAATTTGTTCTTCCATGATATCAATTTCCAGAAGTTCAGCAGGAGTTTTAATAAGAAATGAAATAGGATCTGGCCTGTACCAGAGGGGAGGCAAAGGCTGTGCAGAACTTCAGACCTCATTTGGTTTTTAGTTGCTTCCTCCCTTTTGTCTAGTGACACACATTTCACAAAGGAACATAGACACCTCAGACACCTTCTCCACCTTCAGCCCATGCAATTTTAAAGGCACTTTTAGGCTCTTTACCTTCCTGTATCATGGAAATACAAGCTTTCAGGAAAGAAGTAGAACAGATAGATAGGAGCGGAAACTATTTAGCTATCTTACCATAATCTGCCCACATTCAGTGGTATCTGACCTCAGAGCTCCAGACTGTGGGCATATGCTTCCGATACAGCCCAGACCATACCACAGAGAGGACCCAGTATGCTCTTATTATCTAACTCTGTGGTATCTTGTTTACCAAGTACTTTTAAAAAACAATGTACCTGGAAGCAATTATTTTCATACCATGAGTCTTTTCCAAAAAATACCTATTAGGAGAGATAGAACCAAAGTTTCACCTTGGTGATGCACAAAACGAAATCTAGAATAGTTTTAAACAACATTGTAACTGTATTTCCTATATTTTTCTTAAAAGACATAGCTTAATGCCATCTGAAAAAAACAGCAAAAAAGTCAACATTTGTACTTCTTATTTAGTAAACATTTGAGAACGAAGAACTATCATGATATACTACTTATTTTCTCTTCACAAATACCATATTCTTTTCCCATTACCATTTGACAATGGATTACTGTGCTTTCTGCTGCAAGTAATCAATGATTATATCCTTCTGTCAGCTAATTGCAAGCAAAACCTTCCTTGAAGTACTTGCCAGGAATTCTGGCCAAAGAAGCCTCTGTAGCAATCATGCCAGGTTTAACATGCCAGGTTAATCATGCCAAGCTAACAGAATTGTGCAGGGCAGAGTATGCATTGTATGCATTGAGAAACAGGTACATGCATCTCAGTAGAGATCACAGAAACAAGTGCAGTTGGTCTGTATCTAGACAGCAAAGGCATTATCACAGAGAGCTTCAGCAGCAACACTCATGCTTTCCACAGGCTAAGTGGTGGCATCTCAAACTCTTAATACTGTCAAGACTCTGACAGCAAACTTCCTTTAGATTCAATAAGCCTGCTATATATCCAGACAACCTGCTATGTATACGTTTCTGCTGCAACATTCTGTGGTTCATCACATGATCAGGACAAACAAGTTTAAATGGATGGTTACAATAGTCCATCTCATGATAAAACAGATTAATAATCTTACAATTTCTTACAATTCCATGCAGGCAAAGTCTTTCTGGCTGAAAAACATCCCTTGATTCCAACTGGAGAAGCAGGCAGGAAAGAGAGGAACACATTAGTTCCCTTTTGTAACATAACGTGTCCTTGTGTTAGTCAAGATCTGCAGAGCAGTTGGAGAATATGTCCTTTTATGCCACCATCAGCTTCTCCATCGTGTGATTTATGGTCTTTCCTTTTAATCCCTACAATTGAAGTAGTTTCTGAAACCTTTCTTCTGATACACATGCTAACCCACAGCATAAATGTTCCAACATTCCACATCACTACAAATGTACTTCTCCTCATGTGAATTTTCAGACAGCTGTGATGAATAATGTAGGTGAAATGTTATTTTAAGATCTGAAATGAGCATCTTCTGAAGAGCAGCTGTGTGCATGCACGAGAAAAAGCAAAAAAGCTGACCGATAGCAATACCATTGCAGATAAAGCTCAGGAAGGAATTCTTGTCAGATGTCAGATCCTCCCTGTAAAAATAGGAATCTTTTATTTTGGATATGTGTTATTTTATCTTTTTAAATTATTTATATACACTTGTTACATTTCACTAATAGGAAAAATAGGCAGGAATAAGAACAAAGAATTAAGAGGCCGTTAATTAGAGATGACTCGGACACAAAATGAGCAAGTTTATTTACTGCTAGGAAGACATTCTCATCTGTTTTGCACAGTCGAGAGCTGTCCTTATAAAGTCCTTGGCCATCTTCCTGGGAATATGCAGCTGCTGCAATGAAGACTCTAGGTACATACCATACAACTCTATTTTAACTTTTTATGGCACTGGGATTCTACCTTACATTGTTTCAGTCTGTGTTTAATTCTGAATAGACTCCATGGACTTCAGCATAGTTTTTCTCTATGCAAAGAGTGGATATGGGACATTCTGCTTGATACAGGTTCTACTGTGACCTAACCTCCTATAAAGAATACCTCTAAAGATATACATGGGTCCTGGAGTCTCCACTTCCATTCTGTCCCCTACAGATTCTTCTCTTCTGCAGGTTGGCCCTTGCTACTCCCTGATAGTACTAATTAGTACAGTCACTGGTAGAATAAAACCATAGTTACTCCAAGGACCATGAAAATGCTTGCAACACCGATTCTGAATTATATGTGTGCTTGTATTTGCTGGGAATCCTTTAGAAAGCAACCTTAAAGCAATGAAAAATACATTGCCTATGACCTCCATCATCAGGAAAGCAGCATCACACAATGCTTGCCAAATATAAGTGCATTTCTGGGTTCCTACAAACTTAGCTGACAAACTAGTCATGCTTTTGTCCTGTCAGATCTAAGAAAAGACTAGGAGAAATATCATTCTGCTTTAATGGAAAATCTATCCATTGTTATGCATAGGCTTTAACTATCCCAATGTGGCTATGGGAAAAACATTGTACAGTTACTTTTCTTACCATGATGATGAAGGCTGTCTGTGCTAATGGGGTAGGCTGTGAGGAGAGAAGAAGGGGCTTAAAGGTCCTTAGCCCATCCCAATATGATGATGACAGATGATGAACACATAATTTCTAACTTTAAGAATTAATAAAGTACACTGTAAAAATGCTTGTGTATTCACAATATGCCCTGCTTGCACCTGCAAACTGCATAAAGTCAAATAATGATTCAAACTGCCAACAGAAGAACATTTGCTTGAGTCTCATTTTGAAACACATCTGAAAACAGTCAGTAGGAGTTGAATTTCTTAACTGCCAGGGGTGGCAGGTATCTATTATTGATGGAAAAAATGAACTGTGGCAGAATCATCTCTTAATATGGAAACACTGATCCACATTCCATTCATTTAGAATGAGAATTGCTCATAAAAAATGAAAACGTCCTGCTCCAGCTGCTGAAAGTCTAAAACTAATAAGAAAGATTTTGCATTAAATTAATTCTGAATGGCTTCCTATGACTGTGATGGTTTAATTTTGAAAGAATCATAGAATAGTCAGGGTTGGAAAGGACCTTAAGATATCAAGTTCCAACCCCCCTGCCATAAGCAGGAACACCTCACACTAAACCATACCACCCAAGGCTCTGTCCAACCTGGCCTTGAACACCACCAGGGATGGAGCATTCACAACCTCCCTGGCCAACCCATTCCAGTGCCTCAACACCATTACAATGAAGAATTTCTTCCTTATATCCAATCTAAACTTCCCCTGTTTAAGTAAGTTTGAACCCATTGCCCCTTGTCCTATCACTACAGTTCCTAATGAACAGTCCCTCTGCAGCATCCCTATAGGCCCCCTTCAGATACTGGAAGGCTGCTATGAGGTCTCCACGCAGCCTTCTCTTCTCCAGGCTGAACAGTCCCAACTTTCTCAGCCTGTCTTCATACGGGAGATGCTCCAGTCCCCTGATCATCCTTGTGGACCTCCTTTGGACTTGTTCCAACAGCTCCATGTCATTATTATGTTGAGGACACCAGAACTGCAAGTGAGGTCTCAACTCCAAGTGAGGTCTATATATCTATTTTATATATTTTGGAAGAAGATGTGTTAAAGCCTCTTCTGAAATATGTATTCTTCCACACACACACCCTGACACTAATCTATGGCAGTTACATTACTCAGAGATACTTACCTCAGTCTGAAAATACACAAAACAAGCCTATCCATGAGAATAACTGCAGAAATTTTAGTTTTCTGTCCTTAAATGTAACATAATTCTTTCATAAGTAACATAATACTTTAATTTGGACTATTTTAATATTGCAGTACATCAGGGTTAGCTTATCTTAACACCAGTACAATTACATTTTCTGAATGACCTTATTTAATGTCACTGTAAATATAGTGAAATAAGTTGTCAACTCAGCACAGATGACGCATAAGCCAAGGCAGAAATTCCCCAAAGGACCATCTTGTTCTTTTCCACTAGAGAAATTTCTGTCACAGGAGCCAGTACTTGCAGGAGTTTCCACAGGTTAAACACTTTATGCCCTTTTCTGAAGGAATAGCAGTACTGCAGGTAAGGCCACTAGGTTCTAGCTCCCAGTTTCCACAAGAGTTTGCGGAACCCAGGGAGATCCTGCTTTTTTGTAAGAGACATAAGCATTCCTGTTGCTCATCTAGTCCTACCTAGAAACACAGTTAAAAGTACCAACTATTCACTATATCTGTATAACTGCATGCCTTTAAAAAGTTGCCAGTATGGAAAAGGTATCAAAGAAAAAAAATACAGTATGCAGCAATTTTCTGGGCCATTCTCCACTGTGTACCAGGAACAAGGTGCAACGCATTCCTTTTCTCCTCCAAAACCATATTCCCACGATAAAACAATTTTGCCAAATAAAGATCAATTCATGGCTTGAATTTGGACTTCGAAAAACTAGATTTAGTCACCTACACAATTCCAATCCCATTAGTCCCTGATAATATATTGAGATTTGTTTCTTTATGTTGGATCTAATTGCCAATAAACCAGTAGCAAAATATCCATATTTCAAGGAAGAAAATCCACAAATTCAACATACAGGCTTATTTTATATTCCTCATGGTTCAGCAGTTCCATGCCAGCAAATTGAATGCATGGCATGGAATTTGCTGAAGTCAGATGAAGGTGATCATTACTATTACTACCCTAACTGTTGTGCCTAAAGGTTCTAGTTAGGAAGGGAACCTCATTTTCTTTCTGTTGCCATAGAAAGTCAATGTTTCTTTCAAAGCGCTTCTCATCCTGCAAAGTGCAGAGTGCTGAAATTATGTTGACTGGATATATTCATGTACTAAAGATGAATAGTGAAAATGTGTAAGAGGGGAAAAAAGAACCATATCATGTTAATATTCAATTAGTATCAAGATTGAGCTGTTATGTTTGTGGTGGCTGCAACTAATAGTATGCAATAAATAACTCCAAGCAGAGCTATGTCTTGATCACATAATTCCTCCTCTATGTTACATTAGTGATTTCCTAATTGCCTTCACACAAAGGCATTGCAAGGGTCAGTTGAAATGCTTTTCACACAATGTGTATAAGACAAGTATGCTATTGTAATGCTAACGTTATTTGTATTCCACTTTAAACCACTTTTTATTATAATGACTTACATTTAAAAGACCTGTAAACATGGTGCTCAGGGACATGATTTAGTGGTAGACTTGGCAGTGCTAGGTTAATGGTTGGACTCCATGATCTTAAGGAGTGTTTTCCAACCTAAATGATTCTGTGACTTCATTCCAGCTAGTACCATTCCAGTGTGGCTCAGCTTTACCTCTAGGAGTTACAAAGATATACAGTAATTTTCTTGGATTGTGTTAGTGTTTAAGCTAACCAAGATTTGAAGTTTCTCAGTGCAAAGAAATAGAAGTTGCCCTAGGATGTCATAAAGGAGCACTAATTTGGACAGAACTGTATCATAAGCAGAATGCTTATGGGGCAGGGCAATAACTTGAAGCTGTTTGATCTGTAAAACAACTTTTATGTATGTGACATACAAATAAGTAGATCATAAATCTGATGATCATATGCAGCTCAGTGATACAGAACAGACATCTGTGTGATACACAGGAAAACAAAATGTATATTAGGAAAAAGGCTAAAATGGCAAATACCAGCTAAAATATCATGCAGTGGACTGACAGTTAGCATGAATTAAAATGCAAACTAAAATTCTTCTTAAAACATTGTTACAGCAGACCAAATATTTTAAAGGCTGCTTTATACAGTGCTCTCTTTTAATCACTCGAATGGGTATTCATATAAAATTACAAGCAAAACTGAGTACTCAGTTAAAATGCATGGTCAAATTGTCACTTGTCATTGCATTATTATATGAAATGAATTAGCAGGCTCCATTAGTTTCACCATTTTGGTATAGCTTTCATAATTCCTAGCTGGTTTTAACTGCCACAGATGTCTATGGAATATTATTCATGCTAGACAGCTGTGTAGCAGTTGTAGTGGACAGGACAAAAACTTGAATAATTTTATTGTATTAAAGTAAAATTATTAAAATTAATTAATTTTGTTGCATTTGCCATTTGTTGGATGGTGAGTCTTTCCAATGGGCAGGACCACTTTTAAAAAATGCGTCCAATAAAAAAAGAAAATAACCAGCCTTCTCTTATGGAGGAGGAATTAACTTTTTTATCTTGTTAAAAACAATATTCAAAAAACCCATGTTTATTTGTCCTTAGAAAACCCCACCACTCTCTCAAATGTCAGTTTATATTTGATAGTACAGGAGTGACCTGATTTAATGAAGAATTGGGTTTGATATTAGATACAAAACTAACTGCACATTACATAACAATAGATGTGATTATTTACTACTCTATTACATATCATAGGTTTTCAAATACAATCCTTTTCAAATATTAGGAAAATAAGCTTATCTATCTGAAACATGGTTGGTTTCAGCCTTTACAATGGCCCAGATTACACATTCATATAGCAACAATACAAATCTTCTCCATTAAAAAAATGATTCATTATTAATAGGAGATAAAATCAAGATGCCTTGGTTCAAGACTTTACAGCAATACCCTATTACAAATATTATAGAGATTTTATCATACGAACCTGATTTTAAATACAATTTCCAGTGATCTAAATATCTAGTGGCTTCTGAAGTAAGTAAAAAAATCAGTGCTGACAGCATAAAATTACTCTGAAAATAGATTTAACTTGTACTTACCCTGCACATTTATACTTCTTTGGGATTTAGCTTTTTCTGAGACAATGCCAGGGAAAATGATAGACTTGGGCTTCTAATCCCAGCCAGGCAAGCAACCCAGGAAAGAACAGTTTTTACACCTCCTTCTTCCCTAACTGAAGACAGGGAACTGCCTCTTCCTAGTGCTAAGTGAAGACAGTATTTCCTCCTGTACAAAAATCAGAAATCAGTTAGACTTGATTGTGAAATTAGGGAGGTGCAGGAGAAATATGGATTGGATGAAAGCTTTAAAAGCAATACTTTCCCCTCTCAATAATTATGACATCAATATATCATGAAATGTATTTAGCATAGGCAAAGCCAAAACCTGTAAGAATCTTGACCTAAAATGCTCTTAAACTGGCAATGATTTAAGTTTGTTGCACAGAGGATGCTGGAATAGGTTCACATGCACAAAGTCTTGTTAGCAGGAGCAATTATTTGCAGCTGATGGCATACAGTAGCTCTCTTGATGAATGCTACTTTTTGGGAAGGGGAGAATGACAGGGAGACAGAAAAACAGTTCCCAGTGGCCAGCTGAGAAAAGAAGGGAGGGCAGATCCATCCTTTGATGAACATCCTCCCCTGGACAGCTGGAACTGCACACCTTCCTGCTCTAATTCAATGCTCCAGGTGACCTCAGGACCTGCCCCAGGCACTGTCAATTGTTTCTGTGTATGCTGTTGTCAGCACTAATTAGGGTGCACATTGTATGCTGAGCAGTTGGTAAGCTTTGTGCAGTCATTGGTGGCTCTCCTCTGGTCAGCCAGCTTCAACAACGAAGTGATGCAAGATAGGAGCATGAAGGGGTCAGTCCTGGCCCATGCTGGTCACTCGGCAAGAGAACATGCCACCTCCACACCACTCACAGTTTTTCCAGGGTGAGGATGTGGAAATAACAATATGAAGCAACTGTGGAGGGCACCAGGGGAAAAGGATAGGGGCTGTGCAGCAGCTTGGGGGAGGAGCACACAGCTGGGAGGGAAAGGCAGGATCCAGAAGGGCCAGCAGGAGACCCTTAGCAATAGAAATGGGTAGGCACCTAATACACTCAAGAATACAGATCATATAAAATAATACAAGTTGCTTCCAAATCCCTCTCCACATTGCTGCACATTCTAATGCTATAAGCATCTTTTTTTTTTTCTTTTTGACATCTGCCTTATGTGATATAACATATATGAACTAAACTTCACCAAACACTCGTGTCATCTTCTACTGCATTGAAGTCACACGTCCCATTCACAGTCATCTTTCCATGCCCATCCCAACTTAAGCCAGAAGTGTACCCTCTTTCCATCTACCTTTGCTAAAACCAGGATATGATACGTTGCCTTTTTTCCTAGATTGAGCAAACTGTACTCAGTGGTAAATTATTGTTGTCATGCATGATTTTTAAAAGATTTTACTACCCAGTCATCTCTCATGCAAACTGAGTGTCCTGATCTGTTTTCACAACATCCTCCGTACCTTGGATCACCTTTGTCATCCTTCTCTATATCTAGTCTAATATCCTTTTTGAGATCAAGGAAACAGAAATGCAAAATATATTCAAGCCTATTTAAAATACACTTCAAGACTTAATCAGATAAGTAGGAAAAGGTACAAACATCACTGAAAACAAATCAATAATTTAACTTTTCTTTATATCATCTAAAGTTTCAGGTATGTTCTAATTGTCTCCTGTTTAGGCACAATGTAAGAAGTATTTTTCCAGTAGAAATTAAACTGAAGCTGGCAATAACTTTGTCTCTCTTCCTTCACTGGTATTTTGTTTTTTTTTCAGTGCTCTTTCATAAAATGGCAGAATTCAAAATGATTCCTGGTTCAATGAAAACAGAGGTAAAGAGTTAACAGCCAGGTCAAGTTTAATTTCTTAGTGTTATATTAATATATTGTTGTACTTCATAAAAATAAAAAATATTTATGAGACACTTTGGCATGGACGATCTACATGTCAAAACATTAGCCTAAGATATGAGATGCAAGAGGCTTTATATTTTCTGCCTCAAAGACTTCCTACATAACCTGTAATAATTCATGTGGAGACAAAATCCCAAAGGAATTCAGGGCCTGCCTCCCATGGGATCTGGTCTGAACCACTGTTTACATCTACATTATCCCATAGGGCAGAGGGTGGGGTAACAGCCAGGATACTTCCTGACTGTACTTCATTCTTTTTATCTGCCTAGCTCAGTACTTGGCCTGTGATCACCTTGTTCAAAGGACAAGGCTACCTGCTGACCCTGACTGTGCCACATGTGATGGAGGGCCACGGCAACCTCCATGCTAGCCACAGACTTGTTGGCTGACGTGTGCATTCTTGATCAGTCACATGATGCACTGAAAAGGGCTATTTCTGAGTATCATTGCAGACTCAGCCAGGACACAGTGATGCTGGACTTTGAGTTGCTTTAACGCCTAGCCTAGTTCTACTTTTTCTCTCAGCTTCCCTTGCAGTTTACCTGGGGCAGGGTTCAGCTTTATCAAACTTCAGGTGTCTATAGCAGAAAACTGTCTTCATATAGACAGCTGTTTACAGTTTAGTTAAATCAATGAGCCAGTATGGTCAAATGCATGCAGAGAATTTATCTCATCCTAAAGGACATTTGGTCAACTGGAAGCCTCCCTGAGTTCCTTGCCTGCACTGCCTGGCTCTTCATTGATGTAATAGGAGTTCAGACACCTTTTTCAGATGGAAAGTCTTACAGTGCAGACACTTAAACTTAGAGAAGTCAAACTGCACTCCCAGATTTCATGTTGTGATACGCACTTGCATTTAAACAGTATGGGAAGTCTGAGCTAAAATTAATACACAACACATGAAGTGCACCATGGATGTTTCCTCTCGGTTTCCTTTGGCAAGTGAAGAAGTACTTTTTCTGCCCCAGAGTGCCATTCTTATAAGACAAAGTACGTTCAAGGCAATGATACAAAAAAATAAAAATATTGTGGAACACTGAAGTACCTCTTTATAGATAAAAGGGAAAAATATTTTAGGAACTTGTTGAAATTTCTAGTATATTTTCTTAGACTTTGCATGTTAAATAGAAGCTTATATAATGCAGATTTGGATGAAAACTATTTGTTACTATTGATTGATTTTTACATTAAAAGCCTATTCTTAGGCAACTACCATGGAACGTAATTACCATTGTTTTCTTCCTTGTCACAAGACAAAGCTAGTAGTCTAGCAAATTTCAGTGCATGCTTACAAGTATTTTTAGTATAATATCCTGTGTTAGTGCTGGTTAAGTCCTTATTTTTATCCTTTAGCGCATGCTCTTGAAAAAAGATACTGAAGAGATAGCATTTTTTTGTCTGTTGCTTTTTGTCTAATGCCAAGGATGTACCAAGGTTTAGCATCTAAGGTTTTAAGTTTTAAGGTTTCAGGGTCTAACCCTGTTAGAAATTGAGTACTGTTTCACCCCTGAAACTGTTCTTATAATCCAAAATACAAGTGTATTATTCAAATGGTTTGCTGAAGTGAATATTTATTGAAAGTCTAAAAATCTTGTTAGTTTAAAAGAAACTGTAAGCATAATATACCTATTCTGACCTTCATAACAACTGAGCCCGTGCTTAAAAATTTAAGTAATTTATAACACGAAAACATTCATCTTACTTCCTTGTGTCTTTCTCTTGGTGGTCTATTAATTGAAAAAAAAACAGTCTTTCAGTCAACTTTCACACTTATTATGCTGATTCCCTAGGATAGCCGGCATCAAGCAAAAGAAATAGCCTAGAATTTCAGTGATGCAATGTTGACTAAGAAATATCATTTGGGTGAGGAAAAAGGTGTCTGGGTATTTTTTTATCAGCATGCCTTTTGTGTTCATGCCCATCTCTCTACTCAGGGTCCTCTCTGCCCTTTTATAAGCTCTGGACAAATTCCCAATTTCCCGTCAATAAAAGCAAAGATTTTAGGGGCCTCTTTGATCTTGCCTGCACCTGGCTGAATGTAAAAAAGCAAATGTTTTGGATCGTGATTTACATGTCAGCTATTCCTGCATTACATATCAGACAGTATCAAGCTCACTCTGCCTTTGAAGCAGCAGGATTTGAATTTTTTTTCTTAGTTTAAATAGATATGAACTGACAGACTAAAGTCTATCTGTCCCAGCAGGGCAATGGTTAGGATATTAACGCATTAGAACCTCCTCTTCTTTGTGCCTGGAGTGTCTGGCCTGACTGGCTTTAAGAATTTCTCACAGTGGGGCCTTACCTGAATTGGCATGCAGAGCTGTGCCTGACTTGCTTCTGTGTTATGCTGGAGCTTTACTGGGAATAGCAGCTCCTGGTCCTGCTTCTTCAGGCAAGAGGCAGAAATTTCTGAACTGAATTCACAAGGTGCAGCCTCACCAATGCCGAGCATAGGGAGGGGGTGATCACTGCCCTGGCCCTGCTGGCCATTTCTGATACAGGCCAGGATGCTACTGGCCTTCTGGGCTACCTGGGCACACTGCTGGATCATATTCAGATTACTGTTGACCAACACCCCTAGAACCTTTTCTGCTGAGCAGCTTTTCAGACACAGTTCCCCAAGCCTGCAGCATTGCATGGAGTTGTGACCCATGTGCAGGACCTGGCACTTTGCCTTGTTGAATCTCATGCAGCTGGCCATGGCCCATCGATCCAGCCCCATCCAGATCCCTCTGCAGAGCCTCCCTATCCTTCAGCAGATCAACACTACCAGCCAGCTTGGTGTTGTCTGCAAATTTATTGGGGGTGTGCTCAATCCCGTCATCCAGATCATTGATACAGATATGAAACAGAACTGGCCCCAAGTACAAGGAGCCCTGGGGATCAACTGGATTTAACTCCATTCAGCACAACTCTTTTGACCCACCAGCCAGCCAGCTTTTAGCTTGGTTTTTAATCTTTTCTTGAACCTTAATATCTAAAGTATTAGAAAATACAGAATATGTGAAACTTGCAACTATATACTTAGCCTGAAATCTGTAGAAACAGTAGAAGCAAAACTGAGTGCCAATATTTCTAGAACAATGGAATCACCGGTAGACAAGATAAGAATTAAGCATGTTTTCTGAAGTTGTACAGAAAAGAAAAGACCTTTCCTTTACATTTGTACATTTGCTATGTTCTTATGAAGAACAATTACTTTTAAAATCTATTTCTTCTGTAAAATAACTGCTTTTATAATTGTGTTCTCTAATCTCTAAAATCTTTGCTGAGCCAGAGATTTTCATAAAGGATCTCAAATTGGATGGCAATCAAAAACTGACCATAATGAGTTCAGAGGTAGAAAAAACATGCATATTCCTGATTCTCTTGTCTTCAAAAAGACTAACCACCTCCACTATTTAGACAAGTTACTTTCAGCATGCTATATATCTAGCTCTAATCACTTGCAAAACCTTGGTAGCATCACATATGGAAGCACGGTAAAAGCTCATAGAAGCAAGGGAATTTTGTTTGCTTCCTAACTGTATGCTATAATATTCTTATTTGACAGCCAATATGCTATTTACTGCTTAGCATTACACCTGTCTCTTCTAAACAGGACTAGCATATTGATTCTTGACAAAGCACAGTAGCATTTTCCAGTGATCTTTCTGTACCAGCAACACCATGCAGGATTAATAACATCCATTTGTAGTCATAGAATATTATTATAGAACTGATTCTTTCCCTTTTAATTGGCCCCAGTATATAAATGCATTTTTAATCTGCATTTGGCCTCTTCTTGTCTCATCACAACCTTAGCATCACATTTTGTAGCATACAGTATCAATCTTAATGGCATCCTATAAATCATGTTAGCACAGATAATATTTTTTTTCCCAGGGACTCTAGGGCCTACTAGATGCCAGGAGACTCTTTTTGCCTTCTTAGTGTTTCCTTCCATCAGAGATTTACTTTCAGTGATTCTGTAAATCTGGCCGAGTCCCTTAAAGTTGCACTGAGTTTGTGTTCCTGTCTATGTAATGCTTCTCAGAGCTGTGATCTCAAACTAAGACCATCCTAGAAAGTCACTCCATTCCTTTTGTCTACTGTGGAGACAGATTTTTATTTATAATCATTTTTCACAAATAGGACCAAAATGGTCCTTTGTATTTCTGGAGTCTCCTTTACCTCTCTGGAGTCTACCTAACAATTCAGATTATTTTCCTGATACAAAAGATGGCTTTTACGGGACAGATTTAGAGAACTCAAGCCATTTTGACATATCTGATTGCTCCTACTTCCCCATCCCCTCCCACTTCAGTTTGCCACAGTAGATCAGGACAGACCAAGACTTCACCTATTGAATGGAAGCTACAAAATAATGTAGCACAGTATTTAACATATTCTGTGGCTGCTACAGCTGGAGTCACCTGCCTCCCCCTTGTCAGGCTGGTGCTGAATCCTGCCACGAAACAGACTATAAGAAAAGTAATCTGAATGTGATTGACATTAAATTATTATATTGCTAATACCTACCTATCAGAAACAATACATCTCCAGAGTTACAACTACAACATGTATGAGAAGAGTGCTATTATGGTGCTTTACAGCTATTTGCTCTTACCATTAAACCCACGCTGAAGTCTGCAGGGACATGCCTCCCTGTTTGCAATGAAGTGCTGTACAATTTCAGGCTGTTTTGATTTTAAGAGGTAAATGTCAAGGACACAAAAACTCAAGCATGATAAATCAGTTGGCGCATATGGAGATGTATGAACAATCCACTCAGATCGGAGGGGAAGCCATGCCAAATTTTCCAGCTTTAAAAAAAAGCCCTCACAGCCTATCAATATAGGAAGAATAACATGCAAGCTCATTGAAAAAGGAAAGGATATTTCCTCCAAAAGCACTTTTTTACCCTAGTCATGGAGGAAAGTTCATTGTCTTTACCTTTTCCTGGTAAACTTAGCAGGCTACATAAAAAACAGATGATAGGTTAGGTTTTGTCATCAGTGGCTGGGAACACCTAGAAACTGTATACAGTGCAGGATGCTATGCAGAACCATACCACAAAAGGAGGAAAAGTGCTGGGAAAAAAGGAAGCACAGTTATGCTTTTTCTCAGTGAAAATAATACTTAAGTAAAAGCAGCAATAAGGACTATCTATTTCAAGTAATAATATTTGTGTATTTAGAATAAGGGTTATAGAAGTAGGGTGGTCTCATACTATCTGCTCTTTGCTCTTCTTTGTCCACTAATATAAAATAAAACCCCAGGTTTCTAGACTAGGCTTCCTTGTGTGTACCACATTATACACATACACAGGCCTCAATACTTCTTTAAACTTTTGAAAATGACTACAGATTATTACTAAAAGTTATTTTCTTGCATAATTCAGTAGTTATTTTTACCACTTTTTATGTGATGAATACAAGAATAAACCAACTGAATACTCATATTTCTAGAAGTCTCCTATTTCATGCAGTAAAGATGCTTTTTTTAAATCATGCATTCACTGTAAAATAAAATATTTCTTATAAAAAATCACATCAGAGTACTTCACTGATTCCTGTTGAAGTCCAATTACCTGTTTACTTTCTGTATAAACACAGCTAAATATGTCCTGCTGATACCAGCAGATGCACAGCCATGAGATAAAATTTTGTTTGTTTGCTTTTTAGAATTTCCTGAGTGTAACACAGTATTCCCACAGCTTTCTTTTGCCAGCTGAGTACCAGACTGAATAGAAAGTACTATGACTTAACAAATGCTTCTATTATCCAGAGCTTCAGTGCCATTAAGGGCTTGTCTAAAAACTACAGAGCTGTAATGGGGCCATCCAAATTCTCTTTATGCTCACTAGCCTGAGTACTGGCAACAGTCTAGTCATGGAATTCAGACAACATATGATGCTTTTGACTAAAATTAGCTTTTATGTCCCACAACCCTAATACTTAAGGGATATGGAATATAATGTAGCAATGAAGTTTTAGCCACTGTATTATTTTTTAGGAGCAAGGTCTTCTTTGTAAATAGTGTAATGCATAGGTATGTGTTGCATCATTCTGTATATATGCTGTATGTATATATATGTAATGCATCAGCCACTGCGTTATGCATTATTAGAAAGATGCCATGATTTTGCATCCCCATATGTGTGTATATGCACTGACTAGTACTAATCAAAATGTTAAACAGAAAAAAGGAGTTTGTATGCATATGGCTGTGTGCACATTTATAAATAATTAGGTCAGGAATTAATTGATAAAATAAAGAACTATCAAATACCTATACCTCCTTTGCTCCCTCTCCTTCCTTCCCCTCATCTCTCTTCTCCCTGGCTAGCAGTTACTCAAGTCTTGGTCAAAGTTTTTCGTAAGGCTTTGTTTCTGTCTCTGCCATCTACCATCTTTCATCCTCAAAGCAGCTCCTTGGAAATCCAAGAAGCCATTCAGATTGATTGTGTGCTGAACATTAAGAGCAATTTCAGTTACACCTATGCCAGCCCACTGACGTCAATGGGGCTACACAGTAGCACGCAAAGATAGGAAGGGAGCCTAAAGGCTGAGAATTTCAAGGAAGGAATCCCTGACTCATGACCTTAAAGCATGGAAGCCTTCATAAATCACTTCCCGTGCTACTGCATTCTTCCCTTAATATCTTCCCTTTGATGAGTAGCTGGAACCACCTCCTGTTTCCAAAAGGGGGAGGAAGGGCATTGGAGAGAAGAATGGAACAAGCTGACATTTCCCTTACTCCCACTATGGAAAATGCTTTACTAAGCAGTATGGAAAACTAAGGCAAAAATCTGGAATTCTTTTTTTCTCACATACTTCTCAGTACACAGGAGACAAACTGGTGGTTAACTGACAGAATTCAACAGTAGTATGAAAACATGAACAAACCCTCCTTCATTCCTTCATCCATTTATTAAACAATACCCATTACATGACTCATTCTGCCAGGATGATTACTTCTAGAAATGTTACACATGCACATACACTTCCCATCTCAGATGTGTCAGGGCAGGCCTGTGATTTAGGACAGCACTCATACTTCACTTGGCTTCCAATCACAGCTGTATCTCCATGTATAGAAAAATTCAGCTACACTCATCTTTCTGTGGGAACACTGAAGATCATTGGTAATGATGGTCTAATTTGAGGCAGGGAACTGCCAATAAACAATTATTTTATGAAGCAAAAGAAAGAGGCATACTCAAGAAGTAAGGTAGTTTGTATTCTCTCCTTTCACTTGGGGATGTTAAAACACTAGTTGTGAAGGATATAAATCATGCACTTGTCTCACTACAGCCCTTCCTTTCTAGGACCTTTCTAGCACTACCCAGTTTCGGAGAAGCAGTAGCATCAAAGTGAGGCTGAACAACAGATATTAAGCCTTGACTGTCCTATAATCAGTCAACACTGAATGGCTGCTGCAGGACTGTCCTAGCACACGTGTCTATTTATAGGGCACCAAATACTGTAGGTGGCACCTAATCACAGTATTTAGTTTATCACAGATACGTCCCTCTTAAATGGTTTCTGGTAGTATTATCCACCTCCACTGAGTAGGTTCACTACTACTAAGCATCAGTTCCCCTAGAGTAATTACCAGCTAAGGATGTTTTATTCTGTCCCACATTTCTGGACAATAGAAAGTCAATGCCCCTCTTTCAGCGGCTGTTGCTGTTGTTGTCCAGTTGTTGTTGTTGTTGCAGTTGTTGTCCAGCAGAGACTTTCACCAGCTGACAGGCTGGTAACTGATTTCCCTATCCAGGACAGTGTAGTCCAGCAAAGAGATGTCTCAGGTTAAAATCAGTAAACACAAATTCACGAAAAGCTTTGGTTTTCCTAACCAGAACACCCAGTTAAATGGAAACATGAGCTTCCTCAGGACAAGTCATCTTAGTCTGCACAGACTTAACATCTCAGAAGAAACTGGTGCTTTGTAAATCACAGCCTCTTGATAAAATCTGTCCCTTGCCAGGCTTTTCACACTGTGTAGATGTTGACTAGCTTTCTTTCCAACTCAGCTGTAAGTCTAGTGAGTTTCCTGCTTTCAGAACTGGCAGCTTTGAGAAGTATCATGACAAGACAGGAATATTGTCAACACAGTTCATTAATCTTTTTCTAATTAGCATGAAATCCATACACCCATTCCATGAAATAAAGACATGGAAAGAACCCCAAAACATCCAGTACAACAAAAGCACACATACTGTATGGGAGCAAGTTGCTTTCATAATCATACAAATCTACCTCTGGACTCTCAGCAAGCTACACAAATTTCCTTTTGCTTATAAAATTTGTGAAAAGACCACAAGATTTCTGTTGCTTCCTAGATTTGCCAATTCATACTTCTTCCCACAGAGAATACCAGCCTCCATACCAGCTTGGCTCCCTTTCCTGCTCCCCTCCATGGGATTTAAATGAAAGTAATGCTATAGGAAAACACGGAATTCAAACTTCTGCAATCATACATAATATAGAGATACTTTACAAGTCAACAGTCCATATTCTGGAGAGGAAAAATAAGACAATGAAAATTCTATTTTTTTTAATTTTTGGCTTTTTATGCAACTCTAGTTTTTATTTTATAAGCCCTTTTGGAAGGATGGGCATCCCTGTTGGGAGGAAACACTCTTGATAGAATTGTTGCCTACTTATCTAAAACAATTTCTAGCAATACACTAATGACAAGTTGGAACAAACTTTTAACAGCAACTTTAGTGAAATACAAACTCCTGCTGGAGACAGAAAAAAAAAAACGGCAAAAAGCAACGGCTGTGGCCCTTACACATTTCACCGCAAGTGACATGATGGAATTGCACATTGTCATGGTTGAAAGCTTCAAAGATCTCATACACTTCATTGAGTCTGCTTACAAAACGCTAAGCTTCACCATGTTCCCTCACAGCAAGATTCCCAGTCCACACAATGCTCATCATGCCAAGCCTCTGCAGTGCTCAAGAAGATGAGCCAGACATAGCTGCAGTAAGGAAAACAGCAGCATCTTAAAGAACCACTTCTCAGTTGAATAAGCTGTGCCATAGGATCAGGCTTTGATACTTGCTACATGCAGATGTAAAAGCCATTTATAGAGCATTAATATTGAAAGCATCACCAAAAATTATTCTCAAAACATTTCTTGGAATACTGGTGTTTTTTCTATTTTAACAGAAAATGCTGATGTCATTTGAATAAAAGAAATGAATGAAGTGTGATCTGTGTCACTGTCACCTGGGATTTACTTACAAGAAAGAAAAGAATACTGTCAATATCCATCCTACTTTCATCCCTACTGTCTGTGAGGGACCATCAGGAGGGCTGGAGGGGAGAAGGACCTCCTCCCAACACCCTCCTCTCACCACCCCACTGTGTCCACTCCCAGCACATGAGAATGCTGCTTCTAAGAATAACCAGGAGGAAGGGTAAGTGCAGAACAATGCAAAGGTACACAGCACACAGACTGTCCTCTGTGGGACAAGTCAGACTGCCCTAAACTCCAATGTTGTGTCTCTTTCTTAGGAATTTGTCCTCCAACTGGATGTAACTTTCAAACCGGAAAACCTGATGCCTGTATCACTGCATCATTTTTATCTAAGCGAAAGGTTCATTTTTGTAGTGTTTAATATTTCTGGTACTTTATGTATCGATTTGTAGCTACTCATGCTTCCAAAATAAACAGTTATAAAACAAATTGAACAGAGTCAGGAGAAAAAGCAGATATTGAGAAATCTAAACCACAGCTTTTATGAAGCCCAGAATGCTGATACTGCTATATTTAGTGCCTTATTTGGTGGGAAAGAACAAACCACTAAGAGATTTCTTCCAGCTTTGATTGAATGCTACATTAAAACAAAAGTAATTTTTCAGATGACATAAAAGTAGCCAGAAAGTGATATCCTTTTTATTTACCATCCTTTTGGAGAGTCAGCTGCTTGCTTTTATTGCTAGCAAATATTGTCCAGAAAGTATTACCTCACTTGGAAGTATGTTATGATGAATACTAGTTGTACTAACTAGGCCATGTGGAGTATGACAGGAATTTTCATGTGCTTTTTTAAAAAGTAATCTCTTTATCTTGGTGGTGGGGGAAAGCAGCTCTCAGGCATGCAATTTATTTGGAATTTAACATTTTCAAAGTGTAGAACTATTACATAGTTAAGACAGCTGATCAGAAAAATGAAAAAGGTGAAAAAATGTATGTGAAGGTAGAAATCAGATCTGTAAAGTGCTATCAAAAATAAAGTAACAAAATAACGTTCTGTTCCTTTAAGATACCAAAAATAACCCACAATACTTTCCTCATCTAGATCCTGTTACTGCACTCAGCTCTAGAGTCACAGGAGTCTGACTGTGGGGAGTTCATTGCTGGACTGAGGCACTGAAGTGTAAAATAGAGACATAAGGCAAGGTTAACATTAATGGAAATCCAAAGCAAAGGGAATATAAAGTCCACCCAGCAAGCACAGAATATTATTCACAGTACCTATAGATTCCAGCACTTTCCTTCCTTCTGTTTATTCACTGCTTATTGTATTTTTTTCTTTTGTTTATGCCATGGTTGCCACTAATGAGGTTTGCCACTATTCCAACAATAAATATCTCTTAAGGTACTTGTGTGGTGTTTGAATGGGAAAGCAGGTGAGTGAACAACAAAGGAAATGGAAGATCACATTAGTAACCATAGCAGCCAACAGCATTTTATCCCAGGACAAGCTTCCTTTGGTGGAGGCTGGGCTTCATTTTAAGGAGTTTCATACACTGCTTCACAGTGATAAAGTCAAGTCTTCCAAATGGTCCACATGACAGGATCTTCTACTGCCTTAGGTCACTGGCGAGACCCTCCTGAATGCTGTGCTGCTCCTGATGAAAAGGATTACTTTGCAGTAACCAGGGACTGGATCTCTTGCAAAGACATATTTGCTGATAACCAAAATTTCCCAATGATTCACTAAGTTACACATATACAGGTAATGCATATGAGCAAATCTCGGCTGTAATTGCAGAGAGCTGCCTGAGCTGGTAGAAAGTTGCAGCCAACTTATTTTAACTTATGTGCATTTATCTGATTGTGTCAGATAATTAGAAGCCAAACTCTCTTCTTTTAGAGGATTTTGTTAAGAAACTGTACAACAAAGGTCACCTTTGTTAGCAGTGATGTGGGAACCATGTTTTGATAGCAGTGATGTGGGAATCATGTTTTGTCATAATGACAGTGCATTTAGCTTTTGAGTATAACAGAAGTTATGCATTACTGTCAGAAGGTAGAAACAGAGAGGTCAGAGAGTCAGAAATATGTCTCATTTTCACATATACTTTATGGAAAAAAACATCTAGACAAAGAATGTCAAGCAAGAGTGATCTTCATTATCCAGTGCTTAATGCTTTGTCCTCTGAGCCACTATGCTTCTAACACAGTCATCATTATAGCAGTGTGATGCTGGCCATGCTTTGGCTTCACACCTTGGCTTCACCTTCAATTAGCTGGTTTAGACAGGTAAGTCCTTGAAGCACGACAATAACCATTAATTACATTCTTGAAAAAGAATGAAGTACATCTATCACAAATGCCAGGCAGTGAAATATTTTTAACATAATACAAAGACTTCAAAATTAGTGTTGGTATTTCTTTTCACAAACAATATTCAGAAGGATCTGAGAAAATACTGTTTGCAATAGATCAAAGCATAAACATCTGTTCCACTGAGGGAACAATTTCCCTTGTTAATACAAATTAACTACTTGAAATATATGGTGTAGATGCAAGAAAGAGAAGAAGTGGTTCTTTTGATTACCTTTTCAGAAACATAATAGAGGGAAAAACACAATTAAGAAGTGATAAATTTGTAGGGGAAAAGCCAGGAACACTGCAGGATAAACTAATTCATTCAGAGCATACACCATTTCTTTAAGCAGATGAGCTGCATACAATAAATATCTTTTCAATCACTGTCATTTCCCTCTCCTCACACTGTTCTCCCACATGCCCAAGTCAACTTTGCCACTTTCAGTTTGAGGTACATAGTCACTATAACGTAATAGTGAGTATGTTAAACATCTTAAAATCCAGAACTCCAGTGCCTTTGATGTCTACTGTATTATCAGTGCATACTACATCACCATTGTGCCTGTGGTAACTGTGGAAATTTATTGAGATCCACCTCTAAATCCTGCCTTCTTACCTTTTGAAGCTGAGGTCGACTAAACCATGGACTATCTCTGCTTCAAGAAAAGAATTCAGCACAAAGTGAGCTGCTGCCCTTGGACCAGTCTCTCAACATTCTGACTGCAGTTATAAAACAGGGCAACCCAACAAGGATTGCAAAGTAGCAGAAAACACAGCTGTACCTAAGAAGAGTAAATCTTTTGCACACTACTACATTCAACTTGATATCTAATGCTATTTAAACAAATAATGGGATGTTTTAAGCAGAGCTGTGCTGATACATTAAGTAAATCAGAAGAGATGTGAGAATCTGTGCAAGTGGTGGGATCTAGAACATATGGTAAATCAGGTGGGCAGGTAGGAGTTGCTGCGAGTAATTCAGTAATGAATCAGAAGGAATCATTCAGTAAGAGTATGAGGCAGAAATGGAGAGCAATATAGGAGGAGGTCTAATCTGCAGTCAGAAAAGAAGCAAGACATTTAGAAAAAGCAGCCAGGTCACACAAGGTAGAGACAGCATACAGGTAATTTTAGGAATTTATTTTTAAAATGAGAAATGAGGAGTGAAATAAATGTGATGGTATATTCAAAGACTATTAGTTTAATAAATTGCTTCAAAGTGAAACATTGCGTAATAGGCAGAACAGATCCATGACCCATATGACTAAGACTGCTCTTTTGGCTTGACTGTTACATCACAACGTGACCTTTAGCAGGTCACTTCAGGCTAGACCCAATAAAGAACTCAGTCACTTTACACCTGACTTAGGCAGCTTTGAGGTACCTAAGTCTAAAAGTACAACCTAAGCACTGTGCTCAGTTGCGTACTAACTGTGGGGGAGCTTGTTACTCCAAAAAGGCATATATATCTGCTGTTCAGTTCTTTCTGCACAAACACCACTCAGTCAGCAAGGGTGTGCTGTGTTAACTTTCAGTGGCCTATCAGTGCTTTTATCTGGACTGCACATTTAGGTTTCCTCTTTGTAGAACTATGGACACAAAGGACAACTAGTGCAAGCTGGGATTTCACCTCAGTATGTGCTCAGATCCAGCTGTGCTCCTTTTCTATTTTTCTTGGAAGCATACTGCCATGGGTTCACTGGGAAGGGCAGAAAAATGGCTCAGCTTAGCTTGAGCAGTAGCCTGGAAACAGCAAATATGTATTTGAGTGTGTATATACCTTCCCCCTGCCCTTGACTGAAAGAGTCAGTGAGAACAGGAATCCTGGTCCCCTTTTCACCTTAAGCAAATACAGTCAACCTTTGCATCCACAGAGGACTTACCAGTGGGTCCATGCTCTGGGTGGAAAGGAAATGTTTTGTGCAGCCTCATCTAGGTTACCTAAGCTGGAGACACAGCAAGCTCAGAAGCTCAGAGCTGTCCCTGCAATGATCATGATCACCACTGAGCGTTAACTGTTACCAGATCATTAGGTGAAGTTCCCTCCCTTCATAACGGCTACTTGCCTTGTGTCAAGCAGCATGGGCACCCCACACAGGTTTTCTAATGGAAACAATGTACAGATAATTGTAGGTTTTAACCCATAGGAGTTATTACCCACTCTATGAAGAAATGACACTTACTTACATGGAAAATACATTGTGGTATTTGGATGAAAGAAGCTATTGCAAGTATTAAAAGAAAGAAAATTTTAAAAGAACAGTTTTCTGCATAATTTGAAAGTTTGCTTTCATTCCAAATCTGTGTATGAAGCATTGTCATTAAAGACACTGGACTGATTAAATGTCACAATCTGACTAAAGTAAAATAGCTCATAAAATATTATGAAATATGAATATTCCATTAATTCTTTGAAAATGGAATGGCTAGGCAGAGAATAATCCTAAAAACCAACTGAAACCATTTCCGCTTTCAGCTTTGTGATCTATGTATTTTGACACTATCACTTCATGTTTCCTAAAGACTGATGACACACACAGTATCATTTTAATATGTAATTGTCTGTGCAAACAAATGGGTAAGAATGTAGACTTACCCAGAATTACTAATTTTGTGAGAAATTTCTGTTGTTTCACAGCTTTTAATTCCTTTTCTGTTTCAGTGGTCATGCCTTGAAAGTGAAACGTAAGTACCCAAACCTGTGTTACAGAAGTGTTATGTCTGTAAATAGGAGCATGAAAACAGGAGATGCTGCAAAATGAATATAATTATTTGTAGTAACCAAGATGAGGAAAATTGGGGTTTAGACCAACCTCATTTTAGAGTTTGAACAGCAACATCAGGTTGACCGCACTGCACTTAGTGTGCATTGAATTACACATTTTGCAGTTCAACCACTAATAAAAAATGCTGAACATATATAATGCATCTAAATTAAAGGTGACCTGTGAAGAATCAGTTCTATGTCCTTTTTCTTAGCATTTATGTGATGATCTCAAAAAGCATAATCTACGTTTTTTTCCACTGTATAAGAAATTCAGTTACTCTTTGGTTTAGATTTTATGGTACCCAAAGAGCTACTGAATTGTGACAACACATTAAGGAGCAAAAATTGCCTAGTTTTGGCCATGAGCTAGGAGATAAAGGACAGCTTACGTAATCATTGCTACAGAAAGGGATGAACTTTCACAATAAAATTGTTTTGATCTTGCTTTTTGTTAAAATTCACTTTTTGTTAAATATTTAATTTTATAAAATTAATAAGTTCCAATTAATTTTGGAGAAAGTATTTAGCTCTAAGTCAGATTTTTATCTAGTGTACAGAGTAACATATGAGTTATCTGAGACTACCTATAGGATTCTTGCAAACTTGAGGGAATCCTTCGCTATGAATGGCATGAAAACACAACAGTCAAGGAAAACAAAGGCCTTCAAATGTGTTATTTCAGCTATCTTGAAAAGCCCGGGATAGGCTCCTACTTCTCTCCGTGTATATTCTTGCTGACTTCTTACCCCTTCACCTACATTTCCACTGTCTGTAGGCTTATTAGGGATTCAGTTACTGAAAAAAGAAGAGATTCCTTCTACTGCTTCTGCTGCGCTTTCCAAAGGAGAAGCTTCCACCTGTTCCGTGCCCCGACAAAACGCCGCAGCTCACCGCTGTCATGTACTGTGAATGCCGCCCTTCCTCGGCAGCCGAGACGCAGAGAAAAAAGCGGGAGGGAGCAAAGGACTTTTTGCCTTTATCAGTTCAGCCCCGCCGCCTGCACTCGGTAACGCTCATTTAAAAGCATCTGCTGTCTCACAAGGGACACCTCGCACCCTGGCGGACCACCACAGCAGAACTACAATGCCCTCGCTCCGGGCACCGGCTGGAGGTCGCCCTCCGTCCTAGCGCTGCCAGGGGCCGCCCGCCAACACCGTCGCTCCAGAGAGCCCCGGAAGGACGAGGCGGCTGCTCCCTCCTCACCTTCCCCCTTGCTTGCTTGCTTGCTTCCTTCCTTCCTTCCTTTCCCTCGCGTGGGGCAGTCTCCTCACTTCTCCCACCCCGCGTCCCGCTTCGCCGCGACCAGCACAAGGGGACTGGGGTGGTACAAAGGCGGGCAGGAGGTTTTAAAGTGCTTTTTTCCTCCCGGCAGGTTTTATGCGCCCCCCCCACCTCCGCTCGTCCTCAGTCCAGCCGCTAGCAGGTGGGAGCCGTTACCCACCGTTAACGGCCGAGAGCATGACACAGAGCACCGAGCACCGAGCACCAGCCGTGTATGGGAAAGGAAGCGGAGGGGAGGAAAGGAGGAGGTGGTGCCGGCGCGCGCATGCCTGTGTCCTTCTCTCCCCCCCCCTCCCCGTGACGCGCGCTGCCTGGAGCCGCCCGATGAGAAGATCAAAGCTGGAGCTGCGCGAACCGGGCCAGGGCTTGGGGTCGGGCTGGGTACCGGGAGCACGCGCGCGCGCGCGTGCGTGCGTGCGTGCGTGAGGGGGAGCGGCGTGGGGGCGGCCCCTGTGCCCTGCCCCGCCCGCCGGTTAAAGTGCCTGGGCGCCGGGACAGCCCTTGGGAGCGCGGCGGTGTGGTAGCAGTGTGTTTTATCTGCTTCCCTTCCGCTGAAGTGCTTGTTGTGGTGCCGGTGCCGGGCATGAGGGGCCGCGGGGAGCCGCGCCGCAGTGGCGGCGGCGGCGGTGAGCACATGGCATAGCCGAGGTCGGCGGCGAGCGCCGGGCCGGGGTAACGGCGGTCTGGCGAGGCGAGCGTTGCTCTCTGCATGTGGAAAGTGAGGCGAGCCAGGGAGCCCGGCGGCACTGGAGAGCACCCGTCGGCGCGGTCCTGAGTGCTCGGGCAGCGGCGGCGGCACCAGCCCGCCATGGATTGCAGCCTTCTCCGGACCCTCGTGAGCCGATATGTGAGTATCAACGGCTGGGCCCGTCCCGGAGGGGCCCCGGGGCCGGGCTCTGAGGAAGCCCTCTCTGGGGCTTCCCCTCAAAGTGCAGCCCGTGCTTTCGGCGCAAGGGCGAGCCCCGCCGTCCACTGAAGCGGTGGGTAGCGGCGAGGCTGCGAACGACGGTGATTCGTGCGGGTCTCGGCGGGATGGCCGCACCGCGCGGTGTCGCCGGGCTCGCAGGAAGGGCTCGGGTAGGAATTCGTGGGTCCCACGAGTTGCACGGCGGCCAGAGCAGCCTCAGGGTTGCTACTCGCGATTCCCCCTGTAAAGGGGAGGACGCACCAGTTGTTAATGGGCTCCCTGCAGCCCTCTCCCCGGGTAGCTGGCTGCAGGACTGGCCCTCGCTGAACCAGAACGGTTGACCTGAGTTCAAAGCACTGTCGCTTACTGTGTGCTGAGACACGCAGTTATCAACGCAGACAAAACCTTAAGGCTTCTTTCTTCTGCTCTTTTGACCCCCTTCTTCCTCTTTGTTATATTGTTTCAATCAAGCTGCGTTTTGTGAAATTGTCCAATTTAAATACACTTGATGAGTGCTCGGAATAGTCTTCAAGATTTTGGGGATTCAAACACTAAACTTAGTGTACTTCGGGGAAAGAGCCAGTTGATCCTGCTTGTTGGTCAGCATGTTTTTGCCCACCCGTACCGTCTGAAGGAGCGAATCAGTAGTGCACTGGAGTGAATCAAAGTGTAGGTTGAGGTGCGGCAGTGAGTGTGAATCTGGTTTTATTAAGCCCCTAACAAATGTTCAGGATAATGGTTTTAGTAGATTGGTGGAATGCCAGTAAGAGCAGGCATACACAGTATGAGCGTCATGGACTACCCGTACCAGGGAGCTACATCCAAAAGCAGAAAATTGCGGAAGAAATTTAAACCAAAACCAACAAAACAGAGGGAGAGATGATTGGGATTTATAATTATAAACATAGCTTTTCCTCTCATGCGAAAAGTACTGTGAGAAAACT
>NDXB01002317.1:4131-34073 GCA_002631895.1 Agapornis roseicollis | reverse complement strand
ATTATTATTATTGGTGGTAGCAGCAGTGATTTGTGTTATACCTTAGTTACTGAACTGTTCTCAACCTGTGGGAGTTGCATTCTTTTGATTCTTTCCCCATCCCTCTGGAAGCAGGGGAGGGCAAGAAAGGGGGGGTTGAGTGAGTGAACGAGCTGCGTGGTTGGGTCTAAACCACAACAGGTGTGAATGGAGCAAGGCAGACTTTGATGTGGGAACAGTGTCGTTGATAGGAGGATGATGAAAACTGGACTCCAGTTTTATTGGCTGTGATAATAGGATTAATGCAGATTGATGTTAGGAATTGCAGAGATGTATTTATTTCTCTGGTTTAGATCTAAGTGGCTGGCCTCCAAGTTCTCCATCGCGTTGCTCAAGTCCACCAGTTCCTCTGAGAGTGATCCCCACATTGTCAACCTTGGACATGAAAACAGCAGGTGAGACCCAAACTAGGGGTTGATACAGATTTAGGGGTGAGAATGGTGTTGAAAGCCTGCAAGAATCAGTCTGGAAATCGATGGTTTGATGGGAAGTGTTGTAGTGCTTCATTCTTGCAGTCTCCAAAGGAGATGGCTCTTTCAGTTTAATCTTGTTGGCTCTTCCTATTGAATCTTGTTCTCCTTGGAAGGCTACGGTTTGTGTTATGCTACTGATTTCTCTGTTACATGTTGCCTTTAATGTTTGAGGCATTAACATAGTCCAGTTAGAAATGTCTTGGTGTATGTGCTACTTTAATCAAGTTTGCAAACCCTTCATGTGGCACTGCTGGTTCTCGCTTCTCTTCACTCCCACACTTTCATCGGTGGTGAAATCTGATGGACCAAGGAAGAAAGTATTGAAATAAACTGTTTGATTAAAAGAAATCTGAGCAAGGCAAATTTTGGCATTGGAATGTAAGGATTGGTTGAAGTGGGAATGGCATTCTGAGAAGTGTCCCACTGCGCACAATAACCGGAATAAGGTGTTTTTTCCTTGCAGACAAGATAGAAATCGGGGAGCATGAGGTGAAGATGATGCTGAAGAAGCACCAGGAGAAACGAAAACGGCACCCTGTAAGATGTCACTGAGTTGAGGGGGGTGGGACTGCATTTTACCTCTTAGCCTTCTATCTGTTAGCCATAGAGCCCAGGGTGGCAAGATGCCTGGGACTTCTTTGGGGTGCAGAGAAGCATCCTTCAGCCTTTTATTGTAACGTGTATTTAGATGCGCTTCAGAACTTGGGTTATCTTCTGTACCCTTGTTGTTAGCTTCACACACTTCCTCCTTTCCCAGTTTTCATTTCTGTCCCGTTGTCCTGTGCAGGACCACCCTGATCTGGTTACAACAGACGTGACTCTGGAGGACATCATGACCCGAGTGAATGCTGGAAGGAAGGGTTCCCTAGCAGGTCAGTGCCTTGGACTCTGGAATTGTTTGCCACAGGGTATCCTGTGTGTAGGAAGAGCTCAGGAGGGATCTGGTCTTGATGGATTGTTGCGTCCTTTAGCTCTTTGCGTAGCTGCTGACCATGCTGTGCTCCATTTCAGTATCTCGCAGCCAACTCCAGTTCCCCCTGTAGGTGCATTCAGCTAATTGATGACATGTCATTTGTGTCTCTGCTCTCAGCAGCTCCTTTGCCTTTCTAATTTCATATAAAAACTAGAGGTTTTCAATTAAATCAGAGTGCATTGAAGGGAAATCCAAAGATTCATGGAAATGACTGGGACGATGGAATAAATGAGTGCTACCTACACACTACCTACATTTCTGAATGGATGTTTATACAGTTTATGACTCATTGAAATATGCTAAGAAGCTTTTTAATTATCCTTCTTACCTTTTCTATCTAAAGCTTTATTTGACCTTGCAACCCTCAAGAAAAAGGTGAAGGAAAAGGATGATAAGAAGAAAAAAAAGCTGAAGATTATTAAATCCGAGGTGGAAGATTTGGCTGACTCCCTTAGCAACGTAGATGGGATCCCATCAATGTCTCAGGGTCCTTCCCCCATCCCCTTGTCATCTGTCAAAGAGGAGTAAGTGCTTCAGAGAGCCCTGAGAGTGGAGTTCAGTTTTCTGTGGGACTTCTGCAGGGTTTGGGTTTGAGTAGCTTGTGGGATGCATAGCTTTTATTGCTGTATATGAAGGTGAATATTTACTTAGGGAGCTCACTCTGCTTGTGCTCTCTTTCATTTGCAGACCTCTTGAAGAGATGAAGCCATGCCTTGGAATAAATGAGATCTCTTCCAACTTCTTTTCCCTTCTTTTGGAGATCCTGTACCTGGAAGGACCTGCTACTCTTTCTGTTGTAAGGAACCACCCACTTACCTAGGAACCTTTGCAGGGGATCGAGGGGTTTCTGGCTGTGTAATGGTGATACTTCTCCAGAGTTGTCCCCCATTAAGATGTAGGTTATCTACTACAGAGATGAAACCCTTTGGGAGTGCACAGCACATCCTGTTGTGAACATAAACTCAGTCAGTTTGATCTGTAAGTCTTTCCATACCTGTTCTTTAGATCATGGTTAGATACATTCTGTATGTGAAGGGCAGAGATGGCAGGGAAGTTTCTTCCCCTTTGCGGTGTCTGTTGCCTGAAATACCTTGTGATGGTTACTGGGAAATGTCAGGTGATTATTTTCATACCTAAAAATCTCTTTGTCCCCTGGCTGTGTTCAGCTCTTTTCTATTCAAGCAGCCATAAAGTGTGAGGTCTTTAATAGAGGGTTTCTTTTTCTCTTCAGCTTGAAGATAAAGTTCTAGATTGGCAATCTTCTCCTGCCAGCGCACTAAATAACTGGTTCTCCTTTGCCCCTAACTGGTCTGAACTGGTGCTACCCGCCTTGCAGTACTTGACAGGTGACAGCAGAGGTGAGAATGGCTGTTAAATGTACTCATGGTGCTTGTACCTCAGTTCTAATCGGAGCTGGTTTATATTACAGAGTCATAGAATGGTTTGGGTTGGAAAGGACCTTAAACTTACCCAGTCCCAATCTTCTGCCATGGACAGGAACACCTCACACTGGACCAGGTTGCTCCAAGCCCCGTCCAGCCTGGCCCTGGACACTGCCAAGGATGAGGCGTTTACCACTTCTTTGGGCAGTCTGTACCAGCTCAAATCATTTAATTCAGCACAACAATAAATCATTGTACTGTTGACAGTGTTTCTGTGATAGGCTTCATGGCTGGCATTTCTTGCTTGTGGCAGGCCTGTTTTGTGTATGGATAGTAGATAAGACCCAGTTTGATTCCTGAGTATGCAAAAACATGTGTGAAAGTGCCTCTGGACAGTTTATCCTGCTCAGATCACACACTCCAGGTGGAAGCTTTGAAGCAGGAAGAAATCAGTTGCCTTTGGAGATGATAAAACATAAACTAGATGATGCCTTGAGCAACCCCCTGGAAACATGTAGTTGGCTTTGACCTGGGGCTCAAGCTGCAGACATCCCTTTCAAACTACATTACTCTGTGGTGCTTAGTGGGAAGTTTTAAAGGGATAGACAGTGTAGGTTGTAGTGGCCTTTGCAGCAGGAATATTTGATGTTCTCTGTAATACTGGTGAATACTCTGAAGCCTGAGTTTGCTTCCCATGAGCCTAGGAATAGTTACCATCCAGTAACAGTTCCTGGTGTCTCACAGCATAAACAGGATCTCAATGAAAGACTCATTATCCTGTTTTGTCCTTTTCTTGTGCTTGCACTGTTACTGTGAGATGTTTTCCTCCCCTTTGGGCAAGTATAGATGTAGAGATGCCCTTCACTTGAAGGGCTTGATCTCTCATTATGAGTCTAACTCAACAGCTTGCGCTGCCACAGTAGGATCTGGGTGGTTGGATGACTGTATGATGTCTCTGACACGGGCACTTTTCATTGTAGATGTTCCTTCCAGCTTCTCCCCTTATGTTGAATTCAAGGAGAAAACTCAGCAGTGGAAATTGCTTGGTGAGTATTTTGTGTTCTGTGATTTCTATTCTAGTACAGGTTTGTTGCTCTCTTCAGGACTCTACTCTTCAGACAGATCTGTTAATTCATTGGTTGGACCTTTTCCTTTAGCTGAGCACAGATGTGGTTTGGATTTGAGGTTAGTATGAGAGAAGTAGTGAGCAAAGGCACTGGACTGTATTTATGTTGCTGACCTAACAGTAACACCCTTCAAATCTGAACACCTTCATGTTTTCCTTCTGTGGAGCATCCCTTCTGCTTGTTCTAAGTACGTATTGATTCTTCCAAATGAATTAAGCTGCTGTGTGGAGCAAACTGATACTGTTCTCATTCTTAGAAACTAAAGAGCAAACTGACAGTCAACGTGCCTAGGCTCGTACTGACTGAATTACAGGTGGCTTGGGGTTACGTTTGTTCATTTAGCTACTAGCAAGGGTTTTCCATTCTGAACTATAACAATTCTAGCAATCAGGTTTATAGGTTTTAAGTGGCAGAGATTTGGAGTCAGGAAGCAATTCCTCTGGTCCCTGTCACAGTTTTTGATGGAGGTTATGCAGAAAGTGTGTTTCTGCTCCTGGACTCAGTGACTGGAATTATTTGGAGAGAAGAAACCATCTGCAAGTATCAGGTGGCTGTGACTCAAATGAGTGTCTTGCCCACTGTGCAGGGAGTTGAAACAGGGTCCTTTGTACCAACATGGGACAGTAACGGGGGTTTAGCACTTTAGTACACCCTGGTTGTCTTCAGATATTGAAATTGGAGCATCTGGAGCGTGGGAGATGCCTTGTGACTGGTGAGGCATAGAGAGGGGAAGTAGTAAGAGACAGCTTGGGAAGTGCAAGCACCTGGCTTTATAACAAACAAAGGACTTATGTTGCCTGTTTTCCCTGATTTCTTGGACTAGGTACGTGCCAAGATCATGAGAAGGAGTTGGCAGCCCTGTTTCAGCTCTGGTTGGAGACCAAAGACCAGAGTTTCTTCAAAGTGAGTCAGAAACATGATTGCCTTCCCCAGCACAGAACCTGACAGGGTTATATCCAACACTGACATTTCTCTGCTTTCTGCTAGGAAAATGAGGACAGCTCAGATGCCACCATGCCAGTTCCCAGAGTGTAAGTAACTAATACTGCGTGGCAGCTTCTGCAGTGTGTGCTGCAGCTGTGACGTTTGGTCCTTGCTCCTCTGGATCTGAAGGGGCTGGTTGCTTAAAGTGATTTCATGTCATGGAACAGGAGGGAACTTGCTAGTGTGATGTTACAAATGCAGTAACTTCCCAAAATCAACTGGTTTTCCCTAGGCTTGCATATATTACCAGAGCAAGCCTATAGTCTAACTTATGTCCTGATGAGGAAAGTATTTCTGGTCTTGGCTTATCTTCAGGTAGTGCCTAGAGCATATTTTAAGATCTCTATATTATCATTAATGCTTCCAGAAGTGGGTCAGAAGGATTTGCAGAAAGCAGGAGGTGGCTCATCCTTTGGGCTGTTCTTTGGGACTGTTGTTGCTCAGAACTGATGGTGACCTTTGTTTCAGAAGGACTGACTACGTAGTCCGCCCTAGCACTGGAGAGGAGAAACGTGTGTTTCAGGAGCAGGTAAGAAGAAGATCCTCTTGATTTTAAATGCACATGTGGAAACAACTGGCCACTGGAGAGAATTTATGTGGGATGGCAGCTTTATACTCTACACAGGCTTTATTAATGCAGTTTCTTCTGCCTTGGAGTAAGTATCTAGGCCTTAATGACAACTTGCTAACATAGACTGGCTGCTCACTTCAAAACCATCTGTATTTCCAATGAGTACTGGGCAAAATTCATTTAAATGGATAGTGTCAACCTTTCAGTCTCCTATTCTGTCCCCAGCGTATGAGGATGACTTGTCTCTAGAGCTGTTGAGCACTTAGGAGTGCAAGCAGAAGACAAGTGGCCATAAGTGCACCCAAACACTTAGTTATCTTCTCTATCTTAGTAGATGCAAGTTGGAAAACCCTTGGAAATCTCTTTTGCCACATTACAGAAGGAAGAAAGGGCTTCTTGTTGCTGGAGGAAGGGTGTTTGGTAGGCAGAAGGTGTATCTCTGCCTCCTCCCCAGTCTGTGCAGCTGCTTAACAGTGAACCAGTGTATTGCACCTGCACGCTTTGGTTAGGTGGTGCTTTATCTTGCTGAAGTAGTCTGTGATCCACAGTAAGTTTATGCAGTAGTGTTTGAGCCTTTAACTTTTAAAAAAGCTTGCTTTCTGTTCTTTCTATTATTTCTAAAAGCTTTTTCTAGTATCATTCTAGAGAATGATAATAACTGAAATAGAAGCGTGGCAGAAGCCTTAAGACTTTGCTCTTTATGTTTCCTGCTAAATCCAGTCCTCTTGTTCCCAAACACAGGAGCGTTACCGTTACAGCCAGCCCCACAAAGCTTTTACGTTCCGTATGCATGGCTTCGAGTCAGTTGTTGGTCCTGTGAAGGGGGTGTTTGACAAGGAAACCTCCTTAAACAAAGCCCGAGAGCATTCCCTGCTGCGCTCGGACAGACCAGCCTATGTCACCATCTTGTCCCTTGGTAAGGTGATGGCCAGGAGAAGGTGTTTCAGAATGAAAGAGGCTCCTTGACTCCCCAGATAATGAGTTTAGGAGTCTGCATTATAAAGGGAAGCAGTGGGCAGAATGGGGTGATGTAAGTGAAGAAGGAATAAATCATACGGAATAGAGGTGATGAAGTTCTTCCATGTGAGGGCGGTGAGGCACTGGAACAGGATGCCCAAAGAAGCGGTGAATGCTCCATCCCTGGCAGTGTTCAAGGCCAGGTTTTGCAGAGCCTTGAGTGATACAGTGTAGTGTGAGGTGGGGTTGGGACTGAACGCTCGTAAGGTCCTTTCCAACCCAAACCATTCTATGATTCTATGAAGTGCTGGGAACAGGAATAACCAGAAAAGAAAGCATCTGTATGGTGCTGTTGATCTGGGAGAAAATGGGAAGTGGAAAAGAGAGCCTGAAGTCATTCTGGGGTTCAGTTCCCAATCACCACTCCTAGCACAAAGCTGGCACAGTGGATGTACTTTAAAAAGGCCCTCTATAATCTCTGCTCATCCCTCTGAGGGATCATGGGGACTAGATGTTAGTGAGCACTACGAGAGCAGGGGTAAGAAAGCAGTAACCAGATGCCTCTACTGAAGTACCTGAATGCAGCTGCAAGTTTCAAGCTGTGACTTTGTGTTTCAGTTCGTGATGCTGCTGCTCGCCTTCCTAACGGAGAAGGAACTCGTGCTGAAATCTGTGAGCTGCTGAAAGATTCCCAGTTCCTGGCTCCTGATGTCACAAGTGCTCAAGTGAGTTGGGTTTTGTGTCTGGCCTCAGGCACGGTCTCCTTTAAATACACTGCACAGACCCAGGCAGCGTTCAGTAGCTAAGGCTTGATGATTTTTGTCCTGCTTTGGTTAGGAAAAGGGAGCCATGTACTACTCTGTGCTGCTGCGAGTCTGCACCAAACTCAGGCTGATAAAAAACTGCTAGAAAAGCCATGAAATCAGCACTGTGCCATCAGGAACAGTTGATTCTCGGAGCTTTTCAGCTCCATTTAACCCAAGGTGGCAAACAGCACCCCGTGCTGCTACTCTCAGTCAGTTCTTCCTCAGATGAGAGCTGCTAGCAGCTTACTGAGGTTTTACTTTGCTGTTTGGGCCTGTTGGCTAGCCCAAGCAGAGCCATAATCCTGTGAGTCCTGCACTTCCAGGTTAACACTGTTGTTAGTGGTGCTCTGGATCGGTTACACTATGAGAAAGATCCCTGTGTGAAATACGACATTGGACGCAAGTTGTGGATCTACCTGCACCGGGACAGGAGCGAGGAAGAGTTTGGTAAGTCCAATCTTCAAGAGCAGTGTGTCAGTTTGAAGTATTCCTATGTAAAATAGGACCCTCTGTGCAATGTATGTATATTCACAACTTCTTGTGTGTCTTGTGTTCAGCTTTTTCTGGCTAATTTGACATGATATTTTTACTCTGCACTATTGCATGACTGTGTGTGTTCAGTTTCTTGTCTGAAGATGATCTAGCGTTTCTGAACCAGCCTCTCTTAAATCAGTTTGCCCATGCCCAGGAGCTCTAACTGTTCCTTTGGATTTGCAGAACGGATCCACCAGGCCCAAGCTGCTGCAGCAAAGGCCAAGAAGGCTCTTCAGCAGAAGCCAAAACCTCCAGCTAAGATGGTAAATCAGGTTTGCACGCATGCTTTGGGGATTGGGAAGGGGATACGGGCTTCATTTAATCCTTAAATTCTGCATCCATAGTGGCTGGTGAAAATCAACGCATTTGAGTTATTGATTCATTATGGGTATGAATGTCAGTGTTGGTCTAGCACCAGTGCACAAAGTGAAGAGGGGAAGAGGGACCTTTGCTCCTCCAGCTCCCACTGTTATCCTCACTGATGTCAACAGAGAGGTCAATGGAATTCATTTGTGCTCCTTATCTTAGGGATGGCCTTTCAGATCTCATAGAATCATAGAATCGAGTCAGTTGGAAAAGACCTTTTAGATCATCAAATCCAACCTTTATACCAGCATTGCCAAGACCACTACTAAACCGTGTCATTAAGGGGCCTATCTACATGGTGTGTGAACACTTACATGGATGGTGATTCCATCACTGCCCTGGGCAGCCTGTTCCAATGCCTGAGCACCCTTTTGGTGTAGGAAATGCTTCTATTCTTCAGTCTAAATCTCCTCTGGCACAGCTTAAGGCAGTTTCCTCTTGTCCTATCACTTGTTCCTTGGGAGAAGAGACTGACACCTCCTTGTTCCATCCTCCTTTTTATCTACTAATAGGTTAATCTGTAGCAGAGTGTGTGAAACAGGTTTTCTGCTCCCCACCTTGCTGTGCTGAAGCTGTCAGGGTTTGGAAGTGTTTTTGTTGGTTTTGATATCAAATACCAGTAAAGTATTTGCTGTTGGCAAGTTAACCAAGGTGGGAATGTGCACTTCAGGAATGCTTGTCACAGCTGAGATGCACTTTTCCCTGAGAACAGAAGCAGCCAAAGGTACCAGCCCACTTGTGGCTGCAGTTAAGGGTGGCAGAGATGTGTGCGGCCAGGATATAGTACTGAGGCATCAGTCATAGCCGTACAGAGCTCAGCTTAAAGTGCTCAGCTCGCTCAAACCCAGTTTTTATGAGGACCTTTGCTCTTGACATGGTTTCTTTGCAGAAGTCCAGCAGCAAGGAGAGTTCAGTGAAAGCAGTCCCCAGTAGCACATCAGAGCCCAGCCAGCTGAGCCTGAGTGACTCCAGCATGCCACCAACTCCTGTGACTCCCGTGACACCAACTGCACCAGCATTACCAGCAACACCTATTTCACCCCCTCCAGTGTCTGTGGTTAGCAAGAGTGTATCTAGTGCTGCATCAGAGCCAGCAAAACCCAGCCAAAGGTATTTCTGCTGTCTCATACATCACTTGTGAATGTTGCTGCTCCTTTCTCAGTCGTTTCTACTTCTTTGCTCACCTGCTGGCTTTATCTTTACCATAGTGTTCTTCTGGTATCATCCCCTACCATGCCACAGCTGGGGACATTGCTGTCCACAGCCCAGAGTTCACAGCCCGGGCCACAGGCACCTCCCACCCGGGTGGTCAGTCACAGCACGTCCTCAGGGCTGCCACAGGTCCGGGTGGTCACTGCCCAGTCCAGCCTCCCAGCTGTGTCTCAGCAAGCCCCAGTGGTAACCCAGCAGCAGCAGCAGCCTACATCAGTGCCTCAAATCCGTGTTCCAGCTACAGCCACGCAAACCAAAGTGCTCCCTCAGGTGAGTTTGGCTGCATGGAAGTGGTGAGTAACTCCTGACTCCTGATTCTGACTGCTTCAAGTGTTTTGGTGGGGTGTTTTTCACTTGGAGTGAGCAGTGCAGGAAAAAGTCCATAGAACTTGCAAGCTAAAGCACAATATAAAGAATTAGACTGTTAGTATTGTATTAGTGCACTCACAGGCTGCCTGCGTGTCTTGCTGTAGGCATTGATGACTCTCCCAGTGAAAACTCAGACCAGCCCAGTGCAGGTGCAAAGACCAGGAAGCTCTGTGACAGGACAGACAGGCATCACTGTGACAGGACTGTCTGCAGCGCCCAGTCCTGCTGTCAAGCCAGTAACCAGCTCTCCAGGCAGTTCTGCTACAAGCACGTCCTCCACCACTGTCATCCAGAATGTGGCTGGCCAGAACATCATCAAGCAGGTGAGAGGGAGAGACAAGGAGTTTGGCTCTGCAACCCAGTTGTTTCCTGTCTGCCATGACAGATGTGATAGCAGATGTGAAAAGATAAAGCTGTTGCGAACCACAATGCTGTATGAGTTGATTTACCAGGCAGATTTAGGTAGTTGTTGGTCTGGTGTATTAGAACCTGTACAGTATAGAGTACAGATGGGTCCTGGTTTTGACTGGGATATTGTTAATTTTCCTCCTAATATCTAGTGGTTTGGCTTTAGTCTGAGAGTGAAGTTGATAATGTGTTATCAGTGTGTTAGTGCAGGTTCTTTAATGAACCGTCTTCACATGTTGATCTATCCTTCATCTTATTTGGAATTAAAGCAGCTCCACGATGTTCCAGGTTGTATATGGTTCTGGGAATGCCATCTGATAGTCAACCAAAATTGTTCTCAGTAGCATTACCAGAGTGCTTGCCTCATTTTGCTTCAATTCTGATGGGAGCAGACACTATCCTATAGGGAAGTTCTCCTTGGACTGCATCCTGGTTTGATACAGCCATTGCTCTGGTCTCTGACAGGTGGCTATCACAGGGCAGCTTGGCATGAAGACCCAGCCTGGAAGTGGCATCCCCCTCACAGCGACCAACTTTCGGATCCAGGGGAAGGATGTGTTGCGCCTCCCTCCCTCCTCCATCACCACAGATGCCAAGGGCCAGACTGTGCTGCGGATCACCCCGGACATGATGGCCACGCTGGCCAAATCTCAAGTCACTACAGTCAAACTGACTCAGGACCTCTTCACGGCAGCTGCAGGAAGCAGCACCAGTGGGAAAGGCATCTCTGCAACCTTGCATGTGACATCCAATCCTGTCCAGGCTGCTGATTCTCCAGGCAAGACGAGCACGGCCACTTCTGCTTCTTCCAGCCCAGCTGGAAGCACAGTGGTTAAAGTGACTCCTGACTTAAAGACTGCAGAGCCATCAAGCTCTGCTTTCCGACTGATGCCTGCGTTGGGCATGACTGTGGCAGATCAGAAGAGCAAAGCCATCACTACGGTGGCATCCACTGAGGCCAAGCCAGCTGCTACCATAAGAATCGTGCAGGGGCTGGGGGTGATGCCCCAAAAAGCTGGGCAGACTATTACTGTAGCTACTCACACTAAGCAAGCACCCTCCTCCTCAGCAGTGAGCGTGCCTGGCACAGTCCATACCTCAACTGTCTCCTTACCAACCATGAGTGCCACAGTGTCCAAAGCAGTTGCTGTGGCCTCAGGAGCTGCTGGGACTCCCATAACTATAGGCACAGGAGCCACTGCTGTGCGGCAGGTACCGGTCAGCACCACAGTAGTATCTACATCCCAGGCAGTAAGTAATGCTAACGTTCTTCTGGAGGTGGGTGAGAAAGGGCAGTGCTGAAATACGGTGGTTTGGGTCTGAAAACCATCCACAAGGTACTATGGAAGCTGGGTCTGTAACTAGTTTTGCGGTGTTGGAATTACAGCTAAATGCTGGATGACCAGGAAACAGCTATGTCTTCCCTCTGTACCTTGTGCAGCTCAGCCTTGCACCTCTGAAATCATTTCCCTTGGAATGGTGCCAGAGCTAGAAGTGCTTGTTACTTGTATTAACTTCTTTTTACCAACTTTCCCATTTAATGCCATTTTAATGCCCAGGGCAGAAGGCACTATAAATTTTATCATGGAAGCTGCATTACAATAGCTTCCTAAGGGTAAAAGTCATGGATACAGTGATCCTTCCCAGAGAAATACAGCGTGCCAAGATGCTGCAGGTTTTCAGGGCCGTGAAGATGGAGGTGAATTGCAGTGAGCCTGAAATGGAGCACAGATTCCCTCTTGCTCCCAGGGCTCCTAAAAAGCAAGCTGAGCAGTAATTGCATGTTGTCAAGCAGTTTCTCTCCTAAACATCCCATGGCTCCTCATGTGTTCTTTAACTTCTCTAGGGGAAGCTACCAGCACGAATAACAGTGCCTCTGTCAGTGATCAGCCAGCCAGTGAAAGGCAAGAGCGTGGTGACTGCCCCCATCATCAAGGGCAACCTTGGAGCCAAGTGAGTACTTTGCATCCAGTAGTTTGGCTTTAGAAATAGGCCAGGGAGGGTCTGTGTTCAGCAGGTGCCTGGGGAATAGAAGGTGGAATGGACCTGCAATCTGTTTGCAAGTCCATTGGTTGCAAGAATTGAAGGAATATGGCGTCTGGCTTTGAGAACAGTCTTAGTTTATGTGCTCTGAGACATAAACTAGCAACTACACTGAAGAAAAATTGACCTTTGCCTTGAAACCAGCTATTAGACTCGTTCTATGTGTTGGAGCAAGAATTAAGCTGGTGACATACCTAAAAACACAGGTAAACTGAAGCCACCTCTGCTAAAGAAACCAGGGATGTGTGAGCTGCCTCAGTGAAAATCCCTCTGGCATTCAGATATTGAAGTCCTTTCCTTTATTCTTCCATAAATTCTGGTCATGTTTCCCTTAGCTAATATTTGAAGGCAGAATTCTTCATGCTTGGCTATTTCTGTGTTCCTCCAGAAGCGCTGTGGTCAAATCAGAGTAAACCAGTGATGTGCATGGTGCAGAACTGGGGTATAATTCATGTCATAAAGCAATTAAAGTAGTGATAAACTTGTCACTTGTTTATCGGCCAGTTTTTGTGGGGAAAACACTACTTAAAATCATTACTACATCAAAGAAGTAACTTTCATCCCCTAGCAAGTGAAGAACAACTTGTGAATGTAAAAGACCTACCCTGCTGTGCTGGTCACTAACCATTCCAAATTCTCCTTCCTTTAGCATCAGTGGCTTAGGAAGAAACATCATTCTGACTACGATGCCAGCAGGGACAAAACTGATTGCTGGGAACAAGCCTGTGAGTTTCCTGACTGCACAGCAGCTCCAGCAGCTTCAGCAGCAAGGCCAGGCCACGCAGGTAACGGCAGCTGGGCTGAGGATTGTTATTTGCTTGATTGGAATTCAGCATTTCCATGAGGATTTAACACTTTGACACGTGGTGTTCCATAAAAAGTACAGGTAGACAGCGTTAGTGTCTGCATTAAGCATGTGCAGTGCATCATCTCCTTCACCTTCCCTCCATCCTCATATGGGTTTTGAAGTGCTGATAGTATAATGAAAGTAAACCCATAACTCCTTGTCAGGAGGTGTTCCCAACTGCTTGAAGGATTGCTTATAGACATACTTTGCCTTCTGTGGATCACCATTTCTGGAAGAAACCACACCACTGCCTCAGTATGCATCTTAGTGTGTGGAATCTGAAGTGTTGTGTAATTCCAGGGAATTAAGTCTTCATTGATTGCTGCTAGAAACAGGTCTGATAAGTGAACTATCCAATGGATCCAAGTCCTTTAGAAAGCTTTTAAAACCAGCTGACATCTAGGTTTTTATTCCAACTAGTTTTTAGGTCTCCAATTCTAACCCTGAAATCTCTTCCCACCATCCCACATGAACAGTGGATGGAGTGATTTCCTTGTGACATACTCTGTTCTAGATGCATTTTGGTGTTTGGTCTTGTTCATCGACCTGAACTTCTGTTGGCAGCAGAAGCAGATGATGTGCTTCAGAGCGTGACATGAGTGCAGTGTGTCACTAGGTTGTTCTTGACACGAACTGAGTTTCCCCTTTCCGTTTCAAACAGGTACGGATTCAAACAGTTCCAGCCTCCCACCTCCAGCAGGGAACAGTGTCTGGCTCCACTAAAGCAGTTTCCACTGTGGTTGTGACAACAGCTCCATCTCCAAAACAGACCCAAGACCAGCTATGAACGCTGCTTAGAAAATGGATCGCTGTCCAAGAGCCTTCCTGAGATACTGTCACCCTCCATCCCAGCACCCAAGACAACCATAGCCATGGCAAGTGATGGGACTGGATTGTGTCACGTTGCCTGTCTGGAGTCAGCACTGTGATGTCTAGGTAGCAATCCACAGCAAGAGATGCTGTACCTACAGAACAAAATGTTTCAGTTTGGATACATAAAGCCAAGTTCGGTGGCGTTGATTGTTTAAGGAACATCTTCCTTCCCTTTGGTCTCTTCCCAGCCAAGGGGCTTTTGGTGAATAGCATTTCTGTGCACTCTGGGTTGTAGACCCATGTAGCACATAAGCTTGGGCCTTCCTTAACCAGGGAATTGTGTTTGGAAGGGGTTAATCAGTGGCTCCTGAAGAAGATAACTCCTTTTGTTGGAGTCAATACAGCTGACTTAGGCTGGTGGCTCAGGCACCAGCCTGGAACATGGCCTGGAAGTAGACCCCTAATGCGTTCAGCACCCTCTTTATAGACTTCTAAAGTAGCTCTCCCCAGTCCCTGAGCTCAGACTCCTTTTGGACAGATCCTGCTTCCATGCCAAAGGCAGGATGAGAGCCAAGACGGTTTATTGCTGTAATAGAGCGAGTAACCATAGCAAACAGTGAGGAGTGGAGGAGATAGAGCAAGTCATGGGATGAACCAGTCTGGCAGCAAATGCAGTGGAAATGTTCACCAGAAGGATCCTCCTTTACTTTTCTTCAACAAATAAACCCTTTTTCAGTCAAAAAGCTGCTTATAAAAGTATGGCATTATGCTTTCAGCTATACCCAGAGTGTAGTATCTTGGACTCAGCAGGAGTATTTTAACCCTTGAGTTTTGTTTTTACCTTTGCAGTTTTATCTCTATGTAAATCTGTTTGAGCTTTGCACATCCCAGAGATGAATTTGTGCCTGTTCTGACGTGTCCTTGAAGCTTCCTTGGAGCGAGAGCAGAGGATGGGTTGGACCAGGAGAAGAATAAAAGTGCAGAAAGCCTCACAGATCTCTCTGCCACCTCCTTTTGGTTTTGTACAGCTTGTTTCTTGTGTACAATGACTGGCTTGCCAAGGGCTAATAGATCGTCCACCTTCTCTGTAAGATGGTTTTTAACCCGATTTCTCTTGTAGTCTTTCTTTCCTTGACCTGCGTGGTTTGCTCTGAATTATGTGTGATTGAAAGAACCCAGTCTTGGAGTTCAGCACTTTCCCAATGCTGGGGCTGTGTCCTGCACAGTATCTGACTTCAGGGGTAGATTGGAGGAAATGGGGTGTTTCAGTAAGGAAAGATGGAATAAGCAGAGCACATCAGCGCACCGTTTGAAAGCAAGCACTTGAGTTATGGTTCAGACGCCTCAGGAACAGCCTTTGGAGTGATAAAGGTTTTCGGAGCCTATCTGTCAGCCTTTGTACCTTTTCTGTACGTTTAACTGAGGAGGCAGCAGAAGTGCTGTGGTTTGGGAAGGAAGTGGGAATGTTCTTAAGCCCTTTTAGTTGTGCAGTTAAGGTAAGAAATGAAAGAGATAACAAGTGACTTCCTGATCTGTGAAAGAGCCCCTCTGCATTCAAAACATCATGAGGGTAATCCCACGATGTTACTTCTGTTCATAACTAATAATGTTCAAGTTCTTCAATGTCCAAACCTACCATCAAGTGGTGAAGGATGGCGACAGTGTGAAGCCCCTTAAATGTGACTTTGGATACAGGAAGCTTTGATAGGTTTCTTGTTCTCAGCTTAATACTGTATCTAATGCTGTGAGTGTAGAGCATCTCAGATTGCTGCTGCTTGGAAGAGTCCTGCAGTTCAGGACTCTTGCTAAGACTGGTTGTAAACCTCTGAGCAACCTTTGCTGGGTCACTTTGGCCTGTTCTCTTTGCCTTTGAAGGCTGTGATCCTTGGGGAAAGAGCATCAGTCGCTGCAGGGGCTTATTCCAAATGGCTCCATGCTGGATTAGATGGGATATGTTTAGTCCCAGTGTCCAAGAACAAAGAAAAGCCTGTTCTGTGGCTCAGCTGCCACCCTCTGATGGGTTGCTTTCACTCAGGTTGTAAAATAACCCTTAAGCTACTACAGGTAAATTGCTCTTGTGTTTAATAAGTAACTTTTAGCTAGTACACAGTAGGCTGAAGGGCACAGAGGGGCTTGAGTTAATGTTTTGGTGCATGCTGTGTCTGGATGAGGGAGTATTTAAGCTCAGCTGTGTTCCAGGTGGAGTTTGCTCCGATATCCTCGCTCTGGACACTGAAAGCTGTTGTGGAGTACTGCGGGGGGGGTGTATGCAGAGGAAGAAAGCCTAAAGCCAGTTCTGTACTGACATCCCCCATTCTCCAGCCTTACTAAACTCAAACTAAAGGGCATTTCAGTCTGATGCATCATTGCTGTTTACCTTTTACAGTTAAAAAGTGGAAGTGCAGCCTGTTTCCATCACGGTGTGAGGCTCCTTGGAGTTATCCAAGAGCCTCATTTCTTCAGACCCATAGGTTAGATGTTTATTTCCACCAAGAGAGTATCATGTAATCATTGCTTCTGACACAAGCTGCCACAGGCTATTTGAAGCCTTCCTAACCTCTGTTTTAACGGCTGCTCTGTTTCATTTAGATCATGGGGGAAATCTGTATTTATATACCTTAGCAGGATGCCCTCATAACCCAGTGAACTCACCGTGAGCTTACCTGAAGCATCCCTTTCAAAAGCAATAACTGCTCAGCCATCAGCCTGCATGCTTCTAACAGTCGATCTGCATTTTCCAAATGCCTTGGTGTAGTTTTTAGGTAAACACACAACCTCTGTTACTTATTCTTCACGTGGCAAACCTGAATCACAGAAACTACAGCAAAGTCACCGTAGATTTGGCTTTTGTGCCTGCCTGACACGAGTTCTTGTTGGATGAATCACTCTCTGGGTATAAGCATCTCCTCCTGTGGACTATAAGAAGAGTCCTGGATGGGTAGCTCGAATTTGGGCTTTTAATGGTGAATTCAGGGGTGACACATCCTATGTCAAGTGACCCATTCGATGTGGTTTAACCCATCTGAGCATGGGTTAATCTTGTATATGGCATCCTGCGCTGAGGCCTCAAAACTGCTGCGTCAGAGGTAAATCTCTTCAGAAGCAATTTGTTTCCTTATGTCTAGGAGCATCCAATTTGCTAAGCTTCCCATCCACATCCTCTAATAATACTTTTGCTCACTCTCCTCCAGGCTGCAAGACCTGGAGCAAAGTAACTCCCCTCTCAGATCAAAGGGCCCTGAGGCCAAAACGTGCTGGTCTTTCAGAGCTCCAGGATCAGGTGGTTTTACAGCACTGCAAGGAAGAGCAGAGTTAACAAGGACCTGCAGAGATGCTTTGAAACTCAGGTGAGTGCCTTTAATGCCTTTCGGTGTCGTTCTGAATGCGTTTTTGGCAACAAGGGGATATTTATCAGTTTGTGCTTGAGGAAACACTGGCTACTTGGTATTTTCAAGACATACATGCAAAAATACGCTTCTAGATGTAGACAGATAGGACTGCTCGAACTGTTTGCCACTGAGGACTTTAAAACCGCTTAAGCAAGTTGCTTGTGAACCTGTGGTGAGAACTGTTCCTGCATGCTCAGTTCTACAGTGAAATTCGGGGCATGGGCTGAGAGGCAGAAACCCCTGAGTCACTGCAGCCTTGGGCATCTCCCTCTGCACTGCTTTGCTCCTCTAAGGAAGTAAGCTCGGTTTCACAGCTCCGTGGCAAGCAGGAAGTTAGTAAGCTGTTGCATTGAGGTTTGCCTTTAATGGTGTTCCTGTACTGCAAGCGCACTTCCAACCGAGGTTTTAAGTAGCTGTGACCAAGAGCCCCCAGTGACAGGGATGAGCCCTCTTGTAATGAGAAAGCCAAGTTTGTGTTTGCCTGATAGGGCACCACTGTTCTGGTTGATTCTTCAGTAGATGGGCCACAAGGTGAGGCAGGGTTCCCAACATCTCCCTGCCATGCAGTGGGAGGAATTGAGGGTTCTCCTTCATCCCATGGACACCCCTTCCTTACCCCACAAGCAACAAACGTCTGAGCATCAGAGAACTGGTAGAAGAGCCTGGTATGTCAGTGCTTACCCAACTGTTCATGGAGTGAGGGACATCTTGGTTGGATGTTAGGAAAACTCACATAAAGTAAGGACACCTTAATGCTAGGATAGGTTGTCTTGAGAGGAGGGGAGTCCCTGTACAGACTGATCCCGCTTTTGGGGTGCAGAATGGACTAGAGCAGCTTTGCAGGGCTGACTTAAGCAGGGTTTCAGCCTGCCACTTCATCCCAGAGAGGTCGAGCATCATCTAGGAGAGCACATACTGCTTCTCACCTCTCACACGTGTGAATCTGGGGGTGATTCCACAGCCAGTTTTCCTGCTTGAGGGGTTAAGCGCGTTACCAGCGTGTGCACTCTCACCAAACCCCACTAGAGGGATAGCTGGAAGAACATCAGGCAGTTTGTTGTCTAAAGGAGCTGGCCCATGAACCAGCAAAACCCCTCACTACATACCCACATCCTTGTCCTCTGCATCACCGCAGTGAGGGAAATAAGAGGAGTAAGTGAAAAGTCAAAGCTTCACAGTTTCTGTTTGCTTGTTTTAAACAGCTGAGGGGACACCAACACTGAAACCGAGCTTCCTTCTCTGTGGAAAGGTAGGTGAGCAGGGGGCAGTTCTCTTTGTTGGGAATAAACCACACAGAAACGGGCAATTCCGATGCCCCCCCCCCCAGGTAAATCACGGCCTAAGCAGATGCATTTGCAGCTCGTTAGACAGACAGGACCTTACCTGACTTGGAATCTTGGGTGTGCCAGAGCCTGCAGCTGGGTTTCAGAACACACAGTGCCACAAACCAGGCAAGCCAGCCCGGCCACCCTGCTGCACTTACAGTCTGGCTGGCAAGCCCTGCTGCTGATTCAGAGCTCACAAGAAGAGGTTCTCTGCTTTCCCAAGCCACAGAAGAGCTCGAGAAGGAGACCCAGTTAATAGTGTAGTAGTACAGTCACATCCTTTGCCTTCACCCCATGCCCTCATCGTCCACAGGAGNTGCTGCACTTACAGTCTGGCTGGCAAGCCCTGCTGCTGATTCAGAGCTCACAAGAAGAGGTTCTCTGCTTTCCCAAGCCACAGAAGAGCTCGAGAAGGAGACCCAGTTAATAGTGTAGTAGTACAGTCACATCCTTTGCTTCACCCCATGCCCTCATCGTCCACAGGATGGAGCAGGTCACTAGTGTGTTGGTCTGGGGGGCACAGCTCTTTATGCTCCCTGCCCAAGTCATGTTTGGAAGCAGGGCTCTCACCCCAGCGCTGTTGAGATTTGACATCAAAGGGGTAAATTCCCATCCAAACTACCCAGTAATCGTTGCCCAGCTCTCAGAAAAGCTTCACCTCCAAGCAGCATATGGCCAATCGAGGGCAGCTCCCTGCACTTTTACACCTCCCCATTCTCCAAGGCCACTGATGCTTCTCTTTGCATTACAGATGAAGGGGCTGAATCGTGCCACGAGAGCTTCCCTCGGGCTCCGGAGCAGGAAAGAGCAATCCCAGTGCAGATCCTCAGTGGAGCAGTACCCAGCGTTCACCTTTTGCTGCCGTTTCAGCTGGAAACCACAGAGCTTCGGGGTGACGTTTCCCTCTCCTCCCACTGAATCAGCCTTTTCTTTACCCTTTGGAATGCAAGGTAACAGGACACCCTGTGGGCTTTTATCTCTCTCCCAATCTCATGTGCTGCTGCGGGAGTTGTCGGACCGGATTGAGCGTTTTAGCTGCAGACATGGGGCGGTTTCGGGGTTGTCTGGCAGGAATCTGGGTGGGAGGGCACAGTGGCTGAAACCTCAATGTAGGAGTCACACCGAGAAGCGAATCCTTGGGACGCACAGCAGGGAGGAAAAGCCTTTGGCACCACTGAGTCTGAATCCAGCCCTTCGCTGCTGTGGGAATGGTGGGTGCGCTTTGCCTGAGCTAGAATTACTGGGAACTGCCTCCACCAGGAGACTTTTCCCTGCATCCCTTATGAAAGGAGCTGTCTTTTCCCTTCTCCCACGTGGATGGCATTCCCAAGGCTGGGAGCTGATGTGGAAGTACCCTGCCTACTCGGACAGTGGTCGCTGCTCCTGCAGCTAATCCCTGTCTCCTCTGGGGCTCTCCTGGGGGTCGAGGAAGTTTAGCTCTTGTGACCTGCATACAAAGACCGACTTGGTTCTCAGGTTTCAGCCCTCTCCTTCCTCCTAAAGGCGTGTTAAACCTCCACTTGCTGCCCTCAGAATGCCGTTGTGGCCACTCTGATACGAGGAGCAAACGTTAGGAAGAGGAGGTGACAGCTTCCGTTGAATCAACTGATTCCAGTGGGGAGAAACAGAGGCTTCGTTGCTGACTGCTACCACTGCACGTGGGTAAGTGCTTGCTCTTTATGCTTCATCTATGTCTTTCTTCGCCTCGGCATCCTTCAGTCAGGCCACAGAGACACATGGAAGTGCCTTACCACAGAAAGGACTTGGCACACTGCTTATTGGGAGCTCTTGCTTTGATGGTTTGGGATGTATGGTGCCCTGAAGTAAATCACTGTGCTTTGGCAACAGAGAAGCAGGAATCCTGTCATTTAGGGCTCTAAACCAGCTGCCTCCCAGCCATATAGTAGTTTATATTTAGCGTGTGTATTGCTTTCTTTTTTCCCCCACGGGGATTGCATCCCCTTGTTCAAAGAGCCAGTTGGGCTAATGAATTAGTGTGTAAAATCATTCCAGTGGCTGGAATGACAGGGAAACCTGGGCATCCACGGCTCTGCGTGAAGCCAGGACTTGTGGATCTTTGCAAGAGCCTCCTTAGGCCTCAGAGAGTGAGTCTGCCCCTTGCCTTCATTAGCCACATCCCAGAGCAGAGGTGTTTGCCTGGCAGAGATGAGTTTATTACACTGAACAGGAGAAATGTGCAGAACCAAAGTGCTCGGAGAGGCTGCTTTGTTCCTCAAATACGCTGTTTCACAGGGGTGATGAAGGCGGCTTGGAGCACCTACAGTCACCCAGGTAGGGAGTGGCTGTGGAAGCAGAGCTGGGCAGGGTTGGGCATCAGCAGGAGAGGCGAGAGCAGCTCCTGACATCAGCCAGCAGGGTTGGTTTCAGCAGGCTGACTAACCAACACCTTTGGAAGGGGAATACCTGCAATCCAGAGGTACCTGTGCTGGGGAGCAGGGGGGATTCTGGTGGGGAGGTGGTGGTAAAAGTGTTGCTGTAAGGGCATAGACCTTAGGTTGTGGTTTTCCACCTTGAGAGGAGGAGCAGAGGCCTGACACTGCCTCTGGTGTCCCCAAATGCTCACAAACCTGGGCTCTGCAGGGGCAAAGGGAAACAAAGGTAACCCAGCATCTCCTTGTGGGGTGGGAATGGTGGGCAGCTCCTGTTGCACCACAACAGAGCTCTGGGGAATGTAAGTGTGCAGGTCCAAGGCTGGATCAATGGGTGCAGAGAGGGATCAGCAGTGGGATGGGCAGGATTCGGATTGACAGGCATATTGGATGCGGACACAGACTGTCACATGTGAGCCGGACATGGGAAGAGCCTTCCCAACACAGATAACAGTGGTCCGGCTGTTTTAATCTTGAGGAAGAAACTTGAATATACCAGAGCAGGGGGAGGAAGTTGTCTTTCCATGAAGGGGAAAATGATGGAGTGAGGCTGTGTCAGAAGGCAGATTTGCATGTTAAAGGCTCTCTTTGAAACCAGCATTAAACCATTCCCATTCTCCTTTTCCATTCCTGGATTAGACCATTCCCATTCTCCTTTTCCATTCTTGGATTAGATCATTCTCCTTCCCATTCCATTGTCTTATTTTCTTCTCTGGATGGCACCGTTTAATATTAGACCCAGGGGCTATTGCTGGTATTATTACTACATGCCCTGTTGGCAAGGCACAGGCCAAGGGGAATGGCTTTAACCTGCCAGAGGGGAGACCGAGATGAGCTCTTAGGCAGAAGCTCTGCCCTGTGAGGGTGCTGTAGCCAAGCGGAGAGCAGGTTTTACACTGGGATCAAGGGAATATTCCACTTTGGCAGCCTCTGGGTACTGCTTTTTGGGCTTTGTGCCTGGGGCAAAAGCGCTTGTGCATGGAGAGTGCTCTCTTTGCAGCAGGGTTTCATCGCATCATGGTTGTTTTCACCCGAGGGAGGGGATCACACCTCGGGTTACCCTAAACCTGTGGCATCAGTGGTGGCACCACAAAGCACATGGCCAAGAGGGTCCCTTCGCTTCCCGATGCTCCCCTCCTGCGGGAGCGGGAGAGGCGGGCGCTGCACCGGGACGCAGGACGGGACACGGGGATGCTTCCGGCTTCCCGCACCTGCCCGGGGCACAGAGAGGAGGAGCCGGGCAGAGCGCCGGGGCCATGGCGGCCTGAGCCCGCACAGCACCGCCTCGCCATGGAGCGGGGCCCCGCCGCCTCCGGCATGAGGTACAGCGCCCAGGCGCAGGTGAGCACGGGGGGGCTCAGCATCCCTCGGGATGCAGGCGGGATTCCCCCGCCGTGCCGTGAGCTCCGGAGAACCCCTCTGGGCCCTTTTCCTGCGTCGGGAGGGAGCACAAGGAAAGGGGAAGTTCAGCGCCCTCGATGCGCGCTGCCGCCGGGTCTGATCTGGGCTTAAGCGGGACGCTGGGGTGTGAGTGAAGACAAAGTGCACGGAGGGGCTGTTGGCTGGTTAGCAACAGACCCAGCTTAAACCTGTTGGAGCGTCAGGGCTGGCTTTCACCGAGGGCTTTGGGGCTCCACCATTAACTGGTGTGTTATCAGCGTGCTTTGAGGCTGGAGTGAGCTTGAGCTGTGGTCTTGCTGGCTGGGGTTTTGGGTTGCACCCCAAAGCCTGTTCTATGCCGCGGAGCTGCTTTAAAGCTGGGGTTTGAGGTTAAAGCAGCACAGCAGGGCTCTCTGCGGCTCACCTGGTGTCGGGGTGTGAGCCCTGGCTTTGGTGCTTACTGTCACTGGCAAAGGAGCCCCCCTATCAGCAAGAGAAAGCTTCCCTTGCCTCCAGCCCTGCCGTCTGCCTGTGCCAGGGACCCGGTGGCTGCAGGGAGCAGGAAGGGGATGCTCTCACTGATGCCGTTCAGCTCCAGCTCCTTGTTCCCTGGCCAGGTCAGGCTGACACTGTTGTGGCAGCGTGTGCTTCCCTGCCCGCCTGGTGCTCTTGGCATAAACTGGGTGGTTTACGGCAGGGCTGAGCGCTCGGGCAGGTCCCTTCGTGCGCATCCATTTTGTCCCCGCAGCAGTTCAGGAGGAGCTGCTCTGATCCAGGACTTCCTTGCCCTTCCTGGGAGGAAAAAGCGGCAGGAATTTGTTCCTTCTGGACCAACTGTTGCTGGACTTGGCTCCCTGTAAAGATGGAGTGAACGTGAGCTGGTTTACAATGACTATGCCCCTCCTCGGGCACAGGGAGGAGAAGCCTCTCCTCTTCCTAGGAAAGGTGCAGAGCTGCTCTCTCAGGTGAGCTACTGCTCGGGCCAGTTTGGCTGCTGTTGGTGCCAAGGGATAAGGAAGGCAGGAGGAGGAAAAGGCTGATGCAGAGCGCACCAGACCTTTGCTCAGCAAACAAAGGATCACTTGGTAAAGCCACCGAGGGAGCAGCGAGAGTGTTCCCCAGGGCATGGCTGTGGGGAGGGTGTCAGAGCAAAGGTTCTCGGGCCTTGCCCAGGGCACAAGATGCCATTTCCATCCATCTTAAAGGCCTTTTCCAACCTAGTTCAGTCTGTATTTCCATGCTGGGATCAATGAACAGGGATGGGTTTGCCAGAGAAAGGCAAAGGTGGTTTTTTGTCGTTCAAGCGGGACTTTCTGTCCCAGGAAAGAGGCAGGATGCTGTTTGAAATAACCTGCTTGCATCCGTGGCGTTTGCCACGGGAGGAATAGGGAGGAATTTCATGGCTTAGAGCCATGAAATACAGAAATATATAGGAATACATAGGGAGGAATTTCATGGCTTATAGCTACACAAATGAGGCCTTTAAGGCAGCGTTACTTCCCTCTCCTCCCCCCCCCCCAAATTGCTAAGGCCGGAGTGTAAAAGCCTTTCCCTTCAGCAGAGGCAGAACTGGAAGCGTGGGCATTCTGCATGATGGAGCCCAGCCCGTGTGCCCTATGCAAACATGAACTTCAGTTTCTTCTGCCATAAACCTAAAGGAATCTGGTTTCTCGTGTGACTCAGGACGGTCACAAGGCAATCGAATGCTCCGAGGAGTCAGCTGGGAATTGGTGTGTGGAACAGGGGGGGGTGACTTGGATCTTTCACTCTTGCCCTCTGTGCCTGGAAGGTAACAGCCTGGAGGGCTTCATGTCCTTTATTTCCTGCTCCCTCGTCCCTCCTTAGCTCTGATGCCACCGTTTGGTGGTGACATTGCCCTTAAGATGGAACTGAAGACACTGGCAAGGTTCTTTGAATGTTTTACTGCCTGTGTTGGGGCAACACCTTAAGGAGACTGAGCTCTTGCACATGCTGTCCCCATGTATTTCTTATCAACAACAACAAGAGAGGAGATTATTATCAGGTCTCTTCCTGCAGTACTGTTGACCAAGAGCCGTGTAGCTGTTACTTGAGCTACCTGGGTGAAGCAAGCTGANTGACAAGGTTCTTTGAATGTTTACTGCCTGTGTTGGGGCAACACCTTAAGGAGACTGAGCTCTTGCACATGCTGTCCCCATGTATTTCTTATCAACAACAACAAGAGAGGAGATTATTATCAGGTCTCTTCCTGCAGTACTGTTGACCAAGAGCCGTGTAGCTGTTACTTGAGCTACCTGGGTGAAGCAAGCTGATGCCATGCACACCATGTATCCATCTCCTGGTCCTTATAGGAAACAGGCTGCTTCCCCTTACTGCAGCACCCCAAAGCTGCTGTGTTGGCCTTTGGTATTGAAAATACAGCTTTTTAGGCTCTCTCTGCGCTGCCCAAGCCCACCCTGTTGGTGTCGGAGCCTTGCTGGGCTGGGTGATGAGTTGATGGGTCTCGTTCCTCACATTCCTCATGTGCTGTTTGCTTTAGTTTGTATTGAAAGCCACCCGAGGTGTGGCTGGAGGAGGAGAGGTGGGAATTGCCTCTTGGACACACAGGCTGGGATCTGCAGGGTGTAATTACCCAGCAAGAGTCCAACCACTCAGTCCAATAACGCTGCTTCAGCTGAGACCTCCCCAGGCCACCTCAGCTTTGCATTTGATGGGCTCCTGTTGTGGTACCTTAGTGCCAGATAGCGGATCTTTAGCCACTGAGGTTGGTATCTTCTCTTCCCCTTTGTGACCTGTACAGCTCTGGCCCTGAGTCCTGTGTCAGACCAGGAATGAGTTTGGAATGTGGTAAAGGTCGAGAGAAGCAGTTGGCTCTCGTAGCTGCCTGGTGCTGGACAAACAGCAGTGATAAGGGATGGGTAATGCTGATGATCAGGAGCCCAGTCCTTCTGTGGGTCAGGGTCCAGTGTTCCAGATGCTGTTTTGGAGGAGACAGGAGCACTGAGGGCTTCTGATCCCTGAGACCCATCCCTCTGGCTTGATAGAGCCCCCAGACAAGCCCGAAATCAACCTTATGGGGAGATGCTGATCCCGGATGCTTTGTCTGCATCCCAGAAACCTCTGTTCTGCAGAGCCATGCTCTATGGCACATCCCAGCCTCCCTGTGGACCCCTCTTTGCAGGAGGATCTGGGGAGCACCTGCAATCCAGAGCTGGCTGTGGCAGGTCCCACCGTGTGCCCGCTGAACTTCCTGCTGTCAGGATTAGTCACTGCAAGCTGGTTTGTCCAGTCTGCTGGCTAAAAATACACGGTGTGATGGGTTCCAGAAGGGAGGAATGGGCAGGTTTGCTCAAGCACAGGGCTTTCTGCACGCATCCATCCGCGCACGCTCCTTTGCCGTGTCTCCCCATGGGATCGGTGCTCCAAGGGAAACTGAGGCGCGGAAGAAGCAAGGGAATGTCTTTCCAAGCCTTTCCCTCGGTTGGCATGTGGCTGCCCTGCTGCAGCAGCCACGCCAACCAGGCTGACGCTGCTGTGACCAGGGCGTCCGACCCTGCCGTGGTGGTGATGAAGGCTGAGTGAGGAGCAGCAGGAGGAAGTCACTGGAGCTGTGACTAAGGCAGGGGGAATATCAGGGAAGGTTTTGTGTGTATGGTGCTTGTTGGAGGAGTTTCTTTGGGAAGCGTGAGGCAGAGCCTGAGTCACGTTGGGATGGAGGCAGTTTCTCAGGGAATCCCAGACTGCTTTGGGTTGGAAGGGCCCTTAAAGCTCATCTGGCGACCCCTTCCACTAAAGCAGGTTGTTCCAAGCCCCTGCATCCATCCAACCTGGCCTCCAACACTGCCAGGGATGGGGCACCCTCATGGGGAAGAGCTTCTGCCTTGCATCCGACCTGAACTTGCCCTGTTTCAGTTTAACCCCATTACTCCATGGACAGAGTGGGAGCAGGATGTGCCTCCAGATCCTCCCTGGTTGTGATGGGCTGTTGAGTACCTGCAAAGGGAGCATGGACCCTGCTGTCTGGGCACAGACAAACCTGGTACCAAGGTCCAATGGGAGCTTTTTGTGCTGAGCATGGGCAGGGGAGATTCAGCCTCTTACTCAGATGCTGGGACATCGGGCTTCATGCGAAACCATCCCAGCAGGACCTGATTCAGCATTCCTGTAGTGCTTGGGGGATGCTTCAGATCCTTAGCTTCGGAGTGAGGGGAGAGGTTGCAGTGTTCACCCAGCCTGTGACACACGACAGCTCTTCAGGGCAGCTTCGAGAGGGTCAGGGCTGGATGGTGGGGATAAGGGGAGAGGATGGGAAAGGAGGAGATGGGGAGTGTGAAACAGGGCAGGGAGGGAAACCTCTCCGAATCCAGTTCCTGCCTGCCTCTCATCACTGTTGTTATTCCAGGAGTGATGGCAAAAATCACCTCCCTAGAAGCCCCCATGCTCGTGGTGTCGCTGCCACCTCAGCTGTGGAGCAAGCACTCGCTGCTGTAATCTCCCATAGGTTTAAGCATCCTTTGTTGCCAAGAAGAGCAGAGAGACTGTCCAAAGAAGGCTCGGATGGTGAGCATTCCTGCCCGAGTTCCATGCAGGAGCAGTGTTTGTGTGGTGGAGGTGGAGGGGAGCTGTGTTTTCCTTCGGATTTAAGCACACTGATAGTTCCTCCCATTGAGTTTTCCCTCTGCAAAGACACAGCCTTTAGCTCAAAGAGGACGTTCCAATGCATTGGCCACAGCCAGCATCTCCTGCTTGCAGCTGAGCCCTGGGTCTTGTCCGGTGAAGCCGAGTGCTGGGAATTCTGCAGGTGTTGGAAGGGAAGGAAATCCTTTGTGCTGACAGCAGGCACGTGTTGGGAAGGCCGCAAGCAGCGGAGGGGTTGATGCTTGTGAGATGCGTGTCCGGTTTCTTCTCTTTACCTGGTTTGGGGTGAGTCCTGCGTGATTTAGGAGGCAGATGCTGCTCCAAAGGTGCAGGCAGTTTGATTGAAGGGGTCCATGATTTAGGATGTCTGTGTGTCCTTAAGCTTTATTTTGTGTTCTGAAGCTTCCTTGGGTTACGTCGTTGAGTTTTGCCTGTATGATCACAGATGCCAAGCAGGAATCAGAGCGTCCCCAAGGGATTTGTTCTCCTTTCTGGGAAGGGAAAACAGGAAAGGTGAAGCATCCTCATGGTTTGGGCAGTTTGCAGCAGGCAGAGAGCCCCTTTGGAGGCACAAGGAAGCAGAGGATGCAGGGAGACCTTCCTCTTCCTCACTGGGGCGGTGAGAGCTGTCCGTTGCCGGTAGCATCCCTCCTTCCTGCCTTCCTTAGCCATAAGGGCTCATCCTGAGAGCCTGGCTGGTCGGGAATGCCTCGAGTGTTCATCTCAGTGCTCTGGCTTCTTCCTTTTAGCGGGTGTTGGTGCCGAAGAGGGAATAACCCCAAGCTGAAGTAAGGGAGGGCTGTGCCTGTGCACAGGGGAGGCAGGCAGAGGGTTGCAAAGGGAGGAAGCGGCTGGGTTTGCGTACAGGAAGGCTGTGGGTGCCGTGACACACCTGCCCCGCAGCCAGCCCTGCGCAGGGGGGCATTCTTGTCTGCAGATTCATCTGAGCTCCAGGAGCCCTGTGGGCTTGTGACTGACCCACGGTCACGGGGCACAGCGCCTGCGCTTGCCCCTGCCTCTGCTTGTGCACATCACACACCTTGGGGGGATGCCCGTAAAGGAATGGGGCGTGCGTGGAACAGCAAAGCAAAAGCCCTCGGGGTTCGTGCTGCCGTGGGGTGGCTGCGGGGCTGCTGATGCTGAGGCACGTGGGGAGCTCTCGGTGTTGTGGGGAGCCACCACAGACGGGTGGGATCCTGCCATCAGCCACGTTGGAAAAGACCTTTAAGAGCATCAAGCCCGGCCATTTGGGTGCAAAACGTCTCCGAACCAGGCTTTGGGATCAGCCTTCCCCTCATCTCTTCTCTCCATTCCCAGGACATGCATGGCCTGGAGGAAGGGGTGGAGTTCCTCCCAGCCATGAACTCCAAGAAGATGGAGAAGCGCAGCCCATGCCAGCTGGCGATCAGGATTATCAAGATCGCTTGTGTCGTGATCGTCTTGATCGGCTTGTCCACTATCATCGGCCTCCTGGTTTGGCACTTCCAATGTAAGTGTGTGTGTGGATGCCCTCTGTAGCTCTGGGAAGTGGGGACACAGCATTCCCACCCCCCTATCCTGATGGCTGTCACTGGGGAGCTGCTGTGCCGCAGCTCTGATTCCCTTTCCTGACTTGGAACTGTTGTCTTTCCAGACAGGAGCGCAGCCGTCAGGAAGGTTTTCAATGGCCACTTGAGGGTTCTGAACTGGGAATTCCTTGATGCTTATGAGAACTCCAGCTCTCCGGAGTTCATCATGCTGGCCAAGAAGGTGAAGAGCACGGTAAGAGGCTTCTTGCATCCTCCCTCCTGCGAGCAGGACTTGCCCCATGTCCATGGGGATCTCGCATGGACTGGCTGGAGCTTTAGGGTGGGAGCTGAGGTGGGAGGGTGTCTGCCCTCCATGCTGAAGGCATTGCCTTTCCCTTCAGATTGGGGTATTCCTTGTGCTTCCCCCTTGTTCTTCCTCTCTTTGGCCATGCAGCCAGGGATGCCGGGGATGTGCCCTGATTTTCCATAGCGGGCTTGAAGCTCTGTCTGTCCATCCCTCGCTTCCAGACGTGCTGAACTCCTTCCTTTAAACCTTCCAGGTGGAGGATATCTACAGGGACCATGGAGATATTGGCCCTTACCACAAAGAGACCGTGATAACCGCCTTCAGGTGAGTGTTTTGTGTGGAGGGAGGGCAGTGCCGGGATGGAGGCACCTGCAGTATTCACCCTGAGTGAACCAGGAAAGGGTGAGCACTGCAGAGCTGCCTCAGATGCCTATTGCTTTCTGCCACTGTGTGCTGAGGATGAAGTGCAGCGGGCGGTGCCTGGCACCTCTGATGGGGACTTCCCTGGCTGCCCCAGTTAGCTGAACTTCCCATTGAGACTCTCCCTTCCCTGGGGCCAGCCTCCAAAAATGCCTCTTTGAGAAGGAGGCCCCCTTCTTCTCCTGATAGCTGAGCCCTCCTGATCTCTCACCCCATCCTTGCAGCGAAGGCATCATTGCCTACTACTGGTCCGAGTTCCTTGTCCCTAAGTACCGGGAGGAGAGCCTGGACCGGGCCATGGCCAACAAGCAGAGCCTGGTGCAGAAGCTGAACGCGCGCCTGCGGAACCCCGTGCTGCAGGTGGAGTCGGTCGTGGCTTTCCGTGAGTGCTGGCTCTGCTGTCCCTGGGGCTGGGGCTGGGTTTGGGGGGGAGGGGGGTGGGGGTGGTGAGCTGTGGGTCACAGCCCTCCCTTGGGTGCCTTTGGGGTGTAAGGACCTGGTTTTGATGGGCACAGACCCCTTTGCTCCAATGCTCTGCGTTCTTCTCTGAGCGTATGTGGAGAGGGGCAGGGGTCAGTCCTGCCTCCTGCACAGGAAAAGATGGATCACTGCTCCCAGAGCACAGGGGAGCAGCATTCCCCTGGGTAGCTTGCAGGGCCAGATCCACAGGCAAAGCTAGGTCTGGAGAAGAGTTGGGGGGTT
>NDXB01002315.1:10148-22441 GCA_002631895.1 Agapornis roseicollis | reverse complement strand
GATGGAGCACTCACAACCTCCCTGGCCAACCCATTCCAGTGCCTCAGCACCCTCACAGCAAAGAATTTCTTCCTTAGATCCAATCTAAACCTCCCCTGTTTCAGTTTGAACCCGTTCCCCCTTGTCCTGTCACTGCAGTCCCTAATGAAGAGCCCCTCCCCAGCATCCCTAAAGGCCCCCTTCAGATACTGGAAGCTGCTCTGAGGTCTCCACGCAGCCTTCTCTTCTCCAGGCTGAACAGCCCCAACTTTCCCAGCCTATCTCCATATGGGAGATGCTCCAGCCCCTGCTCATCCTTGTGGCCTCCTCTGCACTTGTTCCCACAGCTCCATGTCCTTTTGATGTTGAGGACACCAGAACTGCCCCCAATGCTCCAGGTGAGGTCTCACCAGAGCAGAGCAGAGGGGCAGGATCCCCTCCTTGGCCCTGCTGCTCCCGCTCCTTTGGATGCAGCCCAGGATACGGTTGGGTTCTGGGCTGCGAGCGCACGCTGCAGCCGGCTCCTGTTCATGTTCTCATCGGCTCGTTCAGGTCACAAAGCCTTAGATTTGAAACCGAGCCAGCAGAGTTACCCCAGAGCAGCAAACTGCCTCCACTGCGTTATTGGATGTCACAGTGCTGTGGCTGGAGCACACACCAACCAAAACCCGACAGGGCATGAAGAGGGGCTGTGACCTCCCCCCAGGCAGGACTGCCGCCTCCAGCCTCGAGCTCACAAACAGGCAGCCCTAGCTTTGAGAAACACGCACCACAGCCGCCTTTACAGAGGCAAATAACACGTTTCTTTGGGGGCTGCTACTCCTGGTGCTTTGCCTCGGCTACTGCTGCTTTCAAGGCTTCATTTAGTACCTTATCATGAAAAGCGGATCCTCCCGGATCTTGTTTGCCATATCCAGGACAGAATTGGCACCCGACTTGGCGAAAATGGAGCCTGGGAGAAGGCCTGTCTCACTGGAGCAGCCTGCATCCTTGTCTTCGATCTTCTCAAAGATGTATTTGTCCACAGGGCGACCCATAAGGTACTCCTCTCTGTTCACCATGCCGCCAGGACCCTGGTACATCCACTCCAGCTTCTCTTCCTTTTTCCTGTTGCAAACAAGACCGCTTTATTCCCATTCCCAAGCTTCTGAAGTTCTGTTTTAAGGCAGCGGCTTACCAAGGGGAAGCGGAAACGTCTTTTCAACCTAAAGCACCCTCTCATCATAGAACAGCTGGGGTTGGAATGGGCCAAAAGATCCGGTTCCAAGCCCCAGACATCACCAGAGCCATTAACCCCATTGCCAGGGCCTCACCAGGGCTGCTCACCCGCGGGCCCTCACCTCACGGTGCCCATGTCCTCCGCGTATCGCTGCATCTCCTCCCGCGCCCGTTCCTCCTGCAGCTCCCGCTGCAGCTCCTCGATCTTCTTCCTCTCGGCCTCATGCTTCTGCTCGGCTTTCCACACCTTCTCCACATTGCGCAGGGTTTGCGGGTGCCAGCTCTTCTTCAGGTTCTGCGGGACGGGAGACACCGCATCGCCACCTTAACAACCCCCCTCCGACACGGGCCCGCTCCGAGCCGCGGACAGCGGTATCCGCGCCTTCCCATCACTCCGCCCGCCGCCAAGGCCCCAGGCCCAAGCCGGTGCCCTCCGTATCCCCCTCACCAGGTCGCCTCCCCCCATGGCGGCTGCCGCGGCTCCGCCGATACCGGCCCGGGATGTGCGGCACCGGCAGTCGCCGTCGACGCGCTTGCTTTGCGCGGCGCAGGCTTTAAGCCGTCACTTCCGGTCGCGGCTCTGAGAGGGGAGGCGGGGAGATGCCGGTAGGACGGAACCGAACGGAGCGGAGCGCGGCCGGGCCCGAGCGCCTCCCGGTACCGTTCGGTAGGGAACAAGCACCCTAAACCCCAGCGACACAACGCGCAATAGAAACACGGAACAGTCGGGAAAGCCCTCGTTGAGCTCCCCACGTCAAGGAGCGCAAACCCGGCTGTCCCCGAGCCGGAGCACTCCACGTACAAAGGCGGTTTCGGGGTCGCGTTACTTGCGGCAGCGGCCGTGGGTGGGTTAGAACCGGCCACCTCCCGCTTCCCGGCCCGGCGCGTCCCCCACTGAGCCACCTCACCCCGGCACAGCCCCCCCCCGCCCCGAGAGCCCTGCGGCGGGGGCGCGGCGCAGGGGCAGGGCGTCGGGCTGCGGGGTTGAAGGAGCCGAGTTCGAGCCCCGCGAGGGGCGAAGGCAGTGATTCATAGAATCATAGAACGGTTCCGGTTGGAAAGGACCTTAACATCATCCAGTTCCAACCCCCTGCCATAGGCAGGGACACCTCACCCTAAACCAGGGCACCCAAGGCTCTGTCCAACCTAGCCTTGAACATCACCAGGGATGGAGCATTCCCAACCTCCCTGGGCACCCATTCCAGTGCCTCAGCACCCTCACAGCAAAGAATTCCTTCCTTAGATCCAATCTAAACCTCCCCTGTTTCAGTTTGAACCAGTTCCCTCTTGTCCTGTCACTGCAGTCCCTAATGAAGAGCCCCTCCCCAGCATCCCTATAGGTCCCCTTCAGGTACTGGAAGGCTGCTCTGAGGTCTCCATGCAGCCTTCTCTTCAGCACTGAGCATCACAGCACCGGTGCCCCTCGAGCAGAGATCCTGCTTCTAGAAAAGGGTTGACCACGGTGGTTAGTGGTTAAATTAATGGCAGTTACTCAAACAGGAAAAACTGGAGCAGTAGCACCTCTGTTAGCCGGCGTATGCGTGTACGTGTGGAATGCAGGAGAGGTTGAAACGTGGCAACCTCTGATTTCACACCCAGCAAAAAGATCATCAAGTGATTTCCAAGAGCACAGAAGGGTAAGAAAGTCTCTGTACTGTCTGGTAGCAGATTCTGGAGGAGAAGAAGGACTAAAAGCAGCTAAAGAGGGGGCACCTGGAGTTGAACCAGGGACCTCTTGATCTGCAGTCAAATGCTCTACCACTGAGCTATACCCCCTGAGCATCCCACCTGCAAAAAGACACATTTGAAACATTCATATTGACACACGTTTCCCTCTCTGCTTAGGGGATTCCTTGACTTGACAGCTCCCCTCTGCCTCTTCATGCACCTGACAGAACCTCTGCAGGCAGTTAAATACAATGCATCATCATAAATGTCATTACTGCAGAGAATGAACAACAGACAGGAGCACACTCACACACACGCACAGGGAGCAGTCACACAGTGCACTCCAGCTTCCCAAGAGTCAGGGCCTCAGCTCCTTGAGCACTGGAGCTCAGAAGCCAACGTTCAGTGCACAGCACATCCTCCCAAGGCCCAGGGGAAGCTCTCAGTCTTCTTTCTGGATCGTATTTTGGCAAAAGGCAGGCTGAAGGAGGAGAAAAAGAGGGGGCACCTGGAGTTGAACCAGGGACCTCTTGATCTGCAGTCAAATGCTCTACCACTGAGCTATACCCCCTGAGCATCCCACCTGCAAAAAGACACATTTGAAACATTCATATTGACACACGTTTCCCTCTCTGCTTAGGGGATTCCTTGACTTGACAGCTCCCCTCTGCCTCTTCATGCACCTGACAGAACCTCTGCAGGCAGTTAAATACAATGCATCATCATAAATGTCATTACTGCAGAGAATGAACAACAGACAGGAGCACACATGGACAGGGAGCAGTCACACAGTGCACTCCAGCTTCCCAAGAGTCAGGGCCTCAGCTCCTTGAGCACTGGAGCTCACAAGCCAACGTTCAGTGCACAGCACATCCTCCCAAGGCCCAGGGGAAGCTCTCAGTCTTCTTTCTGGATCGTATTTTGGCAAAAGGCAGGCTGAAGGAGGAGAAAAAGAGGGGGCACCTGGAGTTGAACCAGGGACCTCTTGATCTGCAGTCAAATGCTCTACCACTGAGCTATACCCCCTGTGTGCAATGGTTTCTGCAAGGAACAGCACAGAGCTTCATCTAGCGTTCTATGTCCACTGGTTAGGTCATGCTATAGGATTACAGAATGGTTTGGGTTGGAAAGGACCTTAACAACATCCACTTCCAACCCCCTGCCATTGGCAGGGACATGTTCCACTGGGACAGCACCCTTGTCTGCATGCTAAAGTACAGGCAAAATTGTCTCTGTAACATTCCCTGCACAATCTGGAGACAAACACACACGGACAGGGCCTAACTACACTCACAGACTGCATCCCCAGCAGGCTCCTCTTCCACCACAACAACCTTTATGTCTTTGCTTCGTCCCTGACACCATTCCCATAGGAAGCGCTCAGCTAAGAGCTCAGCCAAGTATCTGCAATCTTGGCCTTTGGAGATGCCTTCATGGGCAGGACAAGGACAGCAGAGCTGAAAGGGAGGAATGCTCAGTTCTTCCTGAGGAAAAAGGAAGACCCAAAGGGGGCACCTGGAGTTGAACCAGGGACCTCTTGATCTGCAGTCAAATGCTCTACCACTGAGCTATACCCCCTTGGCAATGGGCCTTCAAAAAGAGACATTTGAAACACTCATATAGAGACAAGTTTTTCTCTCTGCTTTGGGGATTCCTTTACTTGGCAACCCCCTCTGCCTCTTCATGCACCTGACAGAACCTCTGCAGGCAGTTAGATATGATGCATTGCCATAAATGCCATTACTGCAGAGAATTAAGAACAGAGAGGAGTACACACAGAGACAGGGAGCAGTTACTCAGTGCACAACCTCTGCAGTTTCCCTATTTGGGGCTTCAGCTCCTTGAACAACAGAGCTCAGAAACCACCGTTCACAAAGCACATCCTCGTCAGGCCCAAGGAAAGCTCTTGGCCTTGTTTCTGTGACCACTTTTGGCAAAAAGGCTACTAAAGGAGAAGAAGAAGAGGGGGCACCTGGAGTTGAACCAGGGACCTCTTGATCTGCAGTCAAATGCTCTACCACTGAGCTATACCCCCATGGCACCAGACCTTCACAGAGGTTCTAAAAGCATTTCTATAGAGAGCCAACCTTTTCTGTTCACTGGTTACTCTTTTACCTAACAGCCCCCTGTGCCTCTTAATGTTCCTCCCAAAAGGCTGTACAGAGAACTGCAACAGAGGATCAAGAACAGAGAGAAGCACGTAAGAGAGGCAACAGTCACACAGTGCACTCCAGCTTCCCAAGAGTCAGGGCCTCAGCTCCTTGAGCACTGGAGCTCAGAAGCCAACGTTCAGTGCATAGCACATCCTCCCAAGGCCCAGGGGAAGCTCTCAGTCTTCTTTCTGGATCGTATTTTGGGAAAAGGCAGGCTGAAGGAGGAGGAAAAAGAGGGGGCACCTGGAGTTGAACCAGGGACCTCTTGATCTGCAGTCAAATGCTCTACCACTGAGCTATACCCCCACTGGTGACACTGTCCACCAACGAAACAGCATGTCAAGGATGCTCTTTGCCTGGACTCTGACCCCTCTGTTCCATAGGAACCAAATCCTGACGCAGAAATTGCAAGGCTGAAGCACAAAAGCAGCACAAGCCGTGGAGTCACCACATTCCAGCAGAGGGGACTGACACTGCCTTGGCCCAGTTCCTCTCTCAGCTCAGTCTGCTCTTTTTGAGTAGGCTCTTCCATGACATGGCCTTAGAGTCTTGGACAGGACTGGGCCCAGTTGAGCGCCAGCTCTAACGTGCAAAAGAATGCACAGGAGAGGAAGCTGAGCTGATGGTATCAGGCTTCCAGTGAACAAACACCCCAAAACCCTAAAGAAAACGTGACTCCTGAGGGGGCACCTGGAGTTGAACCAGGGACCTCTTGATCTGCAGTCAAATGCTCTACCACTGAGCTATACCCCCTGAGCATCCCACCTGCAAAAAGACACATTTGAAACATTCATATTGACACACGTTTCCCTCTCTGCTTAGGGGATTCCTTGACTTGACAGCTCCCCTCTGCCTCTTCATGCACCTGACAGAACCTCTGCAGGCAGTTAAATACAATGCATCATCATAAATGTCATTACTGCAGAGAATGAACAACAGACAGGAGCACACTCACACACACGCACAGGGAGCAGTCACACAGTGCACTCCAGCTTCCCAAGAGTCAGGGCCTCAGCTCCTTGAGCACTGGAGCTCAGAAGCCAACGTTCAGTGCACAGCACATCCTCCCAAGGCCCAGGGGAAGCTCTCAGTCTTCTTTCTGGATCGTATTTTGGCAAAAGGCAGGCTGAAGGAGGAGGAAAAAGAGGGGGCACCTGGAGTTGAACCAGGGACCTCTTGATCTGCAGTCAAATGCTCTACCACTGAGCTATACCCCCCTGCACAACTGCTCCCTACAGATATCCCCATAAATAACCAGCCCAGCAAAGTCCCTACAAATTAATCCCAGGCCAAAAAGCAGCTTCTCAAGAAATGTTCATTTCTCCCCTCACAAATATCCCACTGATATTCCTCTTTAGGAATCAACGTCACCTCTGGCCAGCAGCCTGTCAAATCCAGGATGGAGCCTGCAGACTGTTAAGGGGAAACACATTGCAAGGAAGAGCCCCAACCTAACCTTTTCTGGATAAAAAGCAGGAAAAGGGGAGGGGGCACCCGGATTTGAACCGGGGACCTCTTGATCTGCAGTCAAATGCTCTACCCCTGAGCTATACCCCCACAGTGCACTAAGGGCAGGAACAGTTCCTGTGAGCAGGGATGAGGCAGCTCTGCAGCATTCCACTGCCTCGCTCCCCACACCTGCGGCACTGCCTCTTCTACATTGCAGCCCTCTCATTACCCTTCATTTTATCCTAAACCCCACCCCAGGCCTCTCAGCATGTTTCCAACCAGGCTCCTGGCACATAACCTAATGAATTCCCTGTTAACTTTCTCTAGAACACCTCATCATAGAGAAAAACCCCCAAAGAACACTTTCAAATACCAGCTCCAAACTCTGGCTGAAGCCATTCAGCCTCACCTCTGTTTGGTCTTGGGGTGGGTCATTGCTCAGCCTGAGAGAGACATGACCTGCCACCACACCTCCCATGCTGCCAACCCATCCCAAACTGCTGCCCAGGAGCAGGGACGATCACCCACCCAAAGCATTTCACCCAGGGCCAGTCACCCAAAAGCATTCCAGCCTTGTGCCCTGCCACACACAAGAGTCTTCAGACATCAGAAATGCAGCACAAGCTGTTCAAATCCACCAAGGGCGAACACGTTTATTTTAGCGATGGTTCCTTACTCAGCAGCAGGTCTCTGTGTCTCTCCCCAGGGCTGAGGAACAGCTCCTCCATCACCGGCGCATCGGAAGGATGGCACCACTCAAAGAGACTGACTTGAGCCGTGGGTTGGAGCAGTGCAATGACAGCCAGAGCATCCCTTGTGCCCTCCTGGCACTCCAGCTCTCCTGGGAAGAAGCCACAACCTTTTGCCAGCTCCATGGAATGACCTACAGAAAAGAGTAGTCCTCAGTCTGGGTACGTCCTTTCCCAAGTTTCCCTCCCCAGATCCCAGTTATCCAATGGGAATGTCAGAGTAAGACTTTCCAGGCCTTCTTGGTCTTTTGGTCAAAGAGCTGTGTCAAAACAAGGGTTTACAAAGCACTGCTTTTGTTCATCATTTATCTTTTTGCTACGCAACCTCTGAGGTTTCGGTCCCTGTAACCACTTCCTCCACTGTAACCTCTCTGCACTGAAAGCATCAGGAATAGCAGGAAAACATCAGGAATCTTTTGCAAAGTGAAGCATGCCATGGGCTGTCCAAGGAAGGGTTGCAGCTCCTGTGGGTCACAACATGTGTACTGGGGCCAAGCTGGGCATTACAGGGCCACAGCATCCCAGATGATATCACCCCTATTTTACCTTGCTCAGGAGAGCTAAAACACCAGCTGACCCCTGGCTCACATCCAAGCATCCCCTTTTCCCCTTCTCTGCTTCCACCTGAGAAGAGCATCAGGAAAACCACTTCACGCAGCCCAAGCATTTGTGTAGCCATACCTCCACCTCAGCTCACCTGGAGAGTTCAGCTCGGGCCTTCCACTCCCAACTGCCCATCGCTGCCCTTGGGGCTGGAGGGCTTCACACACGACCTCCACCAGCAGTCCTGAAGCTCTGTGTCCTTGCATGTCTTCAGCAAGGACCAAGAAACGTTCCTCAAAGCTGCTGTGCATGGTGAGCTCAGCAGCTCACGGTACAGCTCGCTTCCAGGTGCTGCTTCCCACCCTCCTGCACCATCAGAACCAGTGTTCCTAAGCACTTCCAACTGCCTGTTATAGAAGATTCCAGACCTGCAATCCCTCCAGCCCCAGCGTGCAGGCATCTCACAGCAGAGCTTCCACAAATCCACCCCACTTCCATTCCTGCAGACATCCAATGGTCAAAGTCAATCCTGCTAAAGCCATTCCAGCGCAACCCATTTCCAGGAATTTTCCAGAGGTAGAATCTGCCTACAAAAAGAGACTTATCACTGGGTATTAAACCCCAACCCCCCCCATCCCTGCTCCATGCAGACAAGGAGCTCCATAAACTGGCTTCCCAGAGCTACCTCCCTTGTGCGATTATGGTGCTGCTCGACAGAGAAGGGCACCCTGGCAAGAAAGACACCACTTGTTTGGTACAAGGACTTTTATTGTGTGTATGGAATGCCGCGGCTACGCGATGCTTCCCGCGTTGGAGGCTATCCTGGGCCACAGATCCGCACACTCCTTCGCCACAGGGCCTGTGATGGCAGAGCCTGGGGAAAAGGAGAGGAGGACAACGGTGCCTTAGAGCCCAGCATGGTGACAGAGAGGGGTTAGGGGAGCGCTTTGCTCCTCTATGAGGAGCATCAGGGTCCTTCCACCCTCTAAGCAGCAGCACGAACCCCTGCGCTCCCCCTCCACCCAGGGTTCCCATCCATACCTTTCATTTCTCCTTTATTATTTACTATCACTCCTGCGTTGTCTTCAAAATAGAGGAATACTCCATCTTTTCTTCTGTAGGACTTCCGCTGCCGAATTACCACCGCCGGGTGGACTGCAGAGAGACAGGAGCAGCTCAGTGTCACAGCCAGCAGCTCACCTGCAGGGCTTTGCTATGTGACATTCCAGTTTATAGGCAACAGGATACTTCAACCGACGGTGCAACGCTCACAGCTACGTCTCCACTTGGACAACTTGATGCTTTCCCACCCTTATCTCTTAAGTCCACCCTCAATCCACAGGTCCCTCCCCACCCTGAGCAGCACCAAACCCATGGTTACCACAGTAACCGTGTCCCACCACTGATTGAAACGAACAGCACAAGCTGCCGCTTCACCCAAAAGCAGTGCCTTTGCTCTGCCCTTCCACGACAACTCACCGAGCCACTGCCACAGACCCAGCAAGTGCTTTTCGAAGGGTGGAGGTGACGCTCCAGAGACCCGGGGCCCAACTTCAGCACCAGTTTGGGGGCAGAACCATTCCCAACACAAAGAAGGGACCCCCCCCCAACTCCAGCACTGCCATTCCACACTCACCCTTTTTCCGCAGCTCTGGCTTGCCCTTCTTGACCGTGGCCATCACCATGTCACCCACACCGGCCGCTGGCAGCCTGTTCAGGCGGCCCTTGATGCCCTTCACGGAGATGATGTACAAGTTCTTGGCACCTATGGACAGACCTGGGTCAACGGGGCTGGCCAGGATAACGCTTCCTGTGTCCCATCACTGCACAAGCGACCTCTTCACCCAAAGCGCTGCTGTTGCTGTCTCCTGCCCAGCCCCAGCGACTTAAAACAGGGTGGATCTAAGGAAGTTCTTTGCTGTGAGGGTGCTGAGGCACTGGAATGGGTTGCCCAAGGAAGATGTGAATGCTCCATCCCTGGCAGTGTTCAAGGCCAGGCTGGACAGAGCCTTGGGCGCCATGGGTCAGTGGAAGATGTCGCTGCCTATGGCAGGGGGTTGGAACTGGATGATCTGAAGCTCTTTTCCAACCCAAACCATTCCATGATCCTAGGAACTTCCCAGGAAAGCACCGGGGCTTTTGGGAGCTTCCCGGCGCCCGCGCTCACCTGTGTTATCGGCGCAGTTGATCACAGCCCCCACCGGCAGACCGAGGGAGATGCGGAACTTGGCACCCGAGGAACCACCGCGTCCTGCAGGGCGAGAAGCGGGTTAAGAGCCCGGCCATGGCGCACGGCGAGGAGCCGGCCCAGCGCCTCACCGGGGCGGGATGATTCCCGGCACCATCCGTGGGCTCCGCTCATACCCCACAACCCGGCCCTCGCCATCCCCGCCCGCAGCGGCGATGGAGGCAGCGCGGATGGAGCCGGATCCCGCCGCCGGGCCCGGGGCTCGCCTCACCTCGCTTCGACATCTTGGAGCCGGAAGAGACGGGCAAGCGCGGGGCACGCTGGGATATGGGTTTGCCACGCCCCCTTCCCGCTCCGCCGGACGACACGTGGCCAGGCGGGGGCGGTACCGGGAGCGGCCCAGGTGGTGTCTGGCTCCCCACGTGTGGCTCGAACCGGACCCTGGGGTGAACGGCGGGCACGGGGAAGGGCTCGGACGGGTCCGTACCGGGAATGATTCGGGATAGGAAAAACCTTGGAAGGAGGAGGAAAAGAAGGATGGATAAACGGAAAAGAGGGGGCACCCGGATTTGAACCGGGGACCTCTTGATCTGCAGTCAAATGCTCTACCACTGAGCTATACCCCCGATGCGCCAAAGCGGCTCCGCGCCGCCTTCCANGATAGGAAAAACCTTGGAAGGAGGAGGAAAAGAAGGATGGATAAACGGAAAAGAGGGGGCACCCGGATTTGAACCGGGGACCTCTTGATCTGCAGTCAAATGCTCTACCACTGAGCTATACCCCCGATGCGCCAAAGCGCCTCCGCGCCGCCTTCCACCGCCGCCGCCGCCCGGTGCCTGCTCCCGGTGCGCGCTTCCAGGCCCGACGGAGCCCGAGGGATCTGCTCCCGGTGCGCGCTTCCAGGCCCGACGGAGCCCGAGGGATCAAGGAGCGAGCGCAGGAAGGGAGGCCAAAGCGCAGCAATTCGGTGTTTCCCAAGCACCGCTTGGTGTAACGGGAGCGCGGCGGCAGCGCCGTGCCGCTCACCCCACACCGAGGAGGGGATGTGTCTGTCATCAGAGCCAGTCACCCTTGCCTCCATTTACAGCCCTAACGATGCTGTAAATCCCGGTGTAATTTAACTGCGAAGTGAAAGGTTTTTGCCTGATGATAATAAATGATGTTGTGTTTCCCCAGGGAAAGCTTAGATCTAATTTCAGGAGGAAAACACAAGTGATGATGCTACTTCATCAGCCTGGTCCTCTAAGTGCTCCATGTGGAGCTTGAAAGCAAATAATCATAGAATCCCAGGCCGGTTTGTGTTGGAAGCGACCTTAAAGCTCATCCAGTTCCAACTCCTGCCATGGGCAGGGACACCTTCCACTAGAGCAGCTTGCTCCAAGCCCAATCCATCCTGGCCAACTGGACACGATGCAGGTGGTGAAGGGAAGAAGAGAAAGAAAAACCACAGCCCTGCGATCGTTTTGCGCCCAAAACATCTGTGTGAGGAGGAGCCTCGCGCTCTCATCGGCATCTCCTCAGCCAAGAGAGGAAAATCCACCCACAACATCCCAAATTGCTGGATAAACTGAAAAGCTCCGTTTATTTCAAGCTGAGAGGGGCCGGGAAAAGGTGGGAGGCTGTTTTAGGGGAGCTGAGAAGCGCTGGGTGAGGTGATCAGCGAGGGAAGGAGTGGGCTGTGTGACAGGAGCAGAGAAGCTGCTTTTAGACTGAAGGAAAGCCATTTAAAGCTGCATCCTGAAATAAAAAAGGAGGAAAAGAGACGAGCGCAGCCTTCTTTAGTGTGGGTGTGCTTCATTCAAGCCCACCTGCAAGCAGTGATTGCAGAGGGTCCTTTTCTTTTACACTGGGTTCCTGGAAAGGGAAATTAAGGTGCTGTTATCCCTGATAGAGATTCAGTTAACATTCTCATAGAGGGTTTTGGATTGAAAGAACCCAAATTGGGTCGGATGCTGCCTATCGCAGGAAGAACCTGCATGGTCCTGCCGGCCTTGCAGAGGCTGGCGAGCTTTTCCCTCACGTAGTTATAAGGAGGACTCATGCGTGGGGGTGAAAATAAAGCACAAAAGAGAGAAGAGAAACACCCCATAAAACGCTCAAACCTCTAGGGGGCACCCGGATTTGAACCAGGGACCTCTTGATCTGCAGTCAAATGCTCTACCACTGAGCTATACCCCCGGCTGCCGTGGCGGCCGCGGGAGCGCTGTCTCAGAGCATCCCAACGCGTTGTGCGCAGCGCCCCATGGAGCGCACACGCGTGTGATGAGAGGGGAGGAAGAGGAAGGGGGCGGGTGTACGTGCGCGTGCACGCGTGGGTGCGCGCCCCCCCGCCCCCCCCCCCCCCCC
>NDXB01002314.1:0-41081 GCA_002631895.1 Agapornis roseicollis | reverse complement strand
GAAGAGAACACTCAGGTGAGGTTGTTTTATGGCTCTTGTGTGCAGCCTAAGTATGTAGAATATAACTGGGAGCTAGGCCATAGCAAGCTTAAGGTGAGACAGAAGAAGAAGGAATAGTACTTGAGGTTTATTATAATTGTATTTTCCCTTCTTGCTTATGTAGAATTTTGGACATGGTGAAAGAAGTTGAGTCTCTGTAGAGATGTTGGGGTAGTATTGGGGGTACTAGAAGAGAGAGTGATCCCTTTCTCTGTACAAACTGATCCTTACTGCACTGCACCCTTCCTTTGCATGCTGTAAAAGCGCAGTCTTCCTCAGGACAAGCTCCATGAAGTTAGGCCCTAAAGTCATAGAAATTAAGATGCAAATGTGATTTAGCCACACTGGGACATGTGTATGCTTTTAATTAAGCTGGTTCCCAGCCCTTTTCCCAAGGCCAGATGATGTTTCCAGCAGCAAGGATGTGGCACAGGCCACAGCCTCTTTCTGGAGAAGCCTGTACATGTTAGTGCTCATGCAGGCTCTTATCCATGTGTTGTGGATGCTCTTCTGCTCATTAGTAGCTTGTGATTAAGGGGATGCTAGGCATAAGGTGTCTCTTCTGAACCCATGTTACAATAGGGCAGCTTTTGACTTTCAGGTCTTAGTGTGCCTTTGTTGTCTTCTCCTTAGCTCCTGGAACACCAGGGGTCCAGAGCAGGAATCTCATTTACCAGGAGTAAAAAATATCATGGGATATGATAGTGCAGGACAAGTCCTCAGAAAACTGGAGAGTAGCAGAGAATAGCAAGATAAAATCGGGGATAGTATGGGCCTGCTTTGCCAGCAAGCAGACACTACTTATGATACAGTCCCCTATTAAATAATGATGACTCACTCTCCAGACAGTAATTTATTTATATGCCTGCTTTAATGTTTTGCAAATCACTGCTTTAAAAAATGCCCAGCTGGAAGATGGGAAGGCTTGGGAGACAGAATCAGCTTGATAGAGAATGAGATTAAATACAAATGACATGGAATTTGACAGCGAGTGCACGTGGTTGGAAATGAAAAACAAAACCATCCCCCAAGCAGAAATGCAGCCTCATTGCCGGGGCTGGTTGCTGTAGCTTGAGACACCAAGTGAATCTAGTGAATCAAAAAATGGAAAGAGACAGGAAGAGGAAAAGAGACATTGGCTTATATTTAGTGACAGCATTTCTTCCAGCCTGAAACAACGACGTTCTTAAGAGTTTTTCAAGCCAGAAGGGACTGCTTTGATATCATAGTCTGAGTTTTGAAAGATAAGCCTCTGCGTTGTAAGGACAGACCAGTGGAACCAGTGAGAAACAGAAGAAAGTTTTAAAGTGCAATTAGTGTCATAGAAATGTGTATAGCTCTCAGACAGAAAATTAGCATAGGGACCACAGGGGAGGCTTCAATGCATGTTGTAGGGAGTGTGACAGTCTGGGATTGGTATCCGGGTTGGTTACAGGGTAAGGACAAGGCCAGAATTCCTATTTGATTTCTAATTGTGCCACAGAGTATTTCCTGTGCCTGTGTGCCTTGATTCCCCTAAGAGTGAGTGGAGGGTAATGCCTTCCTTTGTGAACTGTATTCAGCTTTGTAGGTATGAACTGCTTTATAAATGGCCAAAGTGGGATTTCCAGGGGACTGACTGTTTCAAAAGCAATGGGGTTGAGCATCAAATGTACTATTGGTGCTTTTGAGAATCTTCCCTAATTGCCATTAATATTAAAGCACTTCAGCTGATGCCTTCAGTCACTAACCCAGGCAGTTTTCCTGTTCCCTTCATGCTTATGATTTGCTGGAAGTTACTCCAGTAGCTGAGCACTCTGGAACAGCTCAGCTTCTCCTGGCATTTCATTTTGTGATGATTATTAACTTTAATATATCCTGCTTTTATCGACATTACTTCCATATCTATCCACCTGACTTTAACCATGCCTGGATACACAACCTGCAATTTGAACTATTCTCATTGGTTAGAGATAATGCTTGAAATCCAGACAGGAATTTTGTTTGCTGGACAGCAAGAGCTTGGCCAACTACATTCATATGCTGAACTGCATTATAAGCTGAATTACAACCTCTGCAACAACATGGCCAAACAGGACTGTCGATTACTTCTCTTTGAAAAGGGTCAGGTTCATCATTGCAGATTTAAAGGTAACCAAGGTCATGCCTGCATGGAAGGCTCAGACAGTCCCAGCTCCTCTGCCCAAGCTCTTAGCTGGCTGGATATGAGCCAGCTCCTGTCAGGAAGTCATAAAGCTCCTAAATCTTACATGGTTAGTCTTCTCCAGAAGTCCTAATGTGCTAATGTGCTTATGCAACTTCTGGAAGGGAGTGCAATGAGAGAAACTCAGGTCTTGGTGTGTGTTAATATAGCAATGCTTTCTCCCCAGATGTTCACATAATAACGCCTCGTGTAGTTCATGCTTTCCAGAAAGCTACTGGGAAAGTCTGAACCCACAAAAGAAGAAGGAAAACACATGGTAATCAATTACCTTCTCATCATTTCTCATCATCAATTCTTTGCTCCTGTGAACCTAAACTTATTATTTGTGCTGAGCTTTTGCCATGAACTTCAGTGATGCAGAAGCAATCACTGTAGTAACTGATTCTTTTCCACACTGGGATAAGTCAGACCTCGTCCAGGTCTGTGCTTTTTGTGTGCTGTGATCTACCCCAGTTCACAGCATAATTTGATTAGCAGTGTATTTCTGTTTAATATGACTGCCAGCAATTCACATAAATCTGTTCCATCAGTTGGTTGCAAAGTGCTCATCAATAAATCCTAGCCTAGTGGCTTGCTTTAAAAAGTAGAAAACCGTCTGGATTTGGGGCTTAATTGTCTGTTTAAGCCACCACCTATAGAAGGTAGCACAGTATGTGGACATACAGCACCATAGAGGAGGGCTGCATGTGCTGTAGCTGATAGTGAGATTCCCTTAGGAGTTCTGGGATAACAGAGGAGACAGCGCCCTTGGAAACTGCCAGTGTGGATACAGGCAGGGGTGTGTGTATGCAGAAGGTAGGTCCTGCCATCTGCTTTCCTGTACAAATACACACATCCAGGACTCACATGGGATCCAAGCAAATGTGACCTTTCAAGGTGCAATTCAATCGCTTTCATTATGATTATTGTTATCCTCAATTTGTCTGCTTTTCTGCTTGTTACTCTTTTCTTTTCCCCCACCCCTTGCTGTTCTGCTCTTTGCTTAGATGGCTGTTGAGAGCATTCAGCTCCACTTAGTTTTGATTTCAGTGGAATACTTTTTGACATAGAGAAAAAGCTCAGTTGGGGATTTTGTTCTCCGTCCTTTCCTGAGGTATGTGCATTTCCTCATGTGCTACTGTGTGGACTATATATGGGTTTTGCTCCTCCGGAGACAGGGAGGAATACTGTTTTGATCTCCAGTTGCTTTGCAATGTCACAATCTCTTTATGCAACACATGCAAAATTTAACAGTAAGGAAAATCAGGGTATGTGTAGAATGGACTCTACATTGCAGCAGCGAGTTTGTAATTTTCCATCTTAAATGTGACCTTCAATACGACTTAGTTTTCCTTTTCCCTTCCCTTTGTTTTGGAATTCATATCAACATCACAACGCTGTTCAATTCCTGTTTGCTGAGCCTGCTTTCATTTAGACCTGGAGTTGGGGTCCTGAATGTAATGGAATTACATCACAACAAAGAGGGCATTGCAGCCCTTCAGGTTTGTCTTTTTTTCTTAGGCTTCCCCCTGGATGCTATCTCAAGAAACATACTCTTGAGGACTCTTTGTGGATACCTGCTAATATGTTGATGGTAAAGGTCTCAACAGTTGCACAAAATATGATGTAGATTATAAAAAATATGGCTTTCTGATAAATTAGCTGCTCTCATATCCTACCACTGCAAACAGCTGTGGAAGCTGTTGCAATGGAAAATGGACAAGGAAAGACCTAAGTTATAAAGAGCACAGCATATCAGCACAGACTGCTCCTGTTGGGAAGGCATTCTTGACTTGATACCTATAATTTCTGCAGCAATCAGTAGAAACTTACCTTCCCTCCAAGCAAATTAAAAGTAATATTTCCATCTAGACTTATGCCAGAGCTCTTTTTCTTGCTTTTACTTTGATAGATATTTTTTCTCTGCTCACTGCCCTTGACACTGTTTAAATGCAGTCTAATAAACCCCAGAATGGCAGTAGATTCTTCTTTAAGAATCTGGCAAGCTTTAGGCCAGGTCACTTATTTGCTTTCAGTCCCTGTCTTGATCTTCAGCTCCCTTATTATCTACTTGGACTCTTCTGTGTGCAGAGCTGGATTTTAAAACTATGCAATTCCATCCAGAATTCTTATGCCATTTTTATCTCTTGTTCTAGCAGTGCAACCCTCATCTTGAGCACAGTGACACCACCAGCAACTTAGAAAAGGTCTTTTTCCTGATCTTGTTTTTTGTATTCTTAGTTCACTTACACAGAAACAACAGGAAAAAACTATGAGAAAACAGAAAGGAAACTCATTTCCAGGATTTCACAGACCATCTCATCTTGTTGCGTTAACTAAGAAATAAGACACAAGCCTCAGCGGATATGTGGTTTTGATAATCTGAAGCTATTAGGCATTGGGGGATGTGTCTCCCTTAGCTGATCAATATGCTTTTGGCAAATGGCACATTAGTTGTCACTATCAGGAGAAGTTTTCTCTGTTCACTGTTTAACCCACGCTGACTAGTGCAGGCTAGCTGAAAGCATGTTCCATCTGCTATTATCCCCTGCGTGTGCCAGATTACAGATCCCATGGTTTTAGAGGTGAATCACCACCCTGCCTGTGTGATTCTGTGCTGCTGCTGAGGAAAGAATACGTCCATGTTTGCCATACTGACTTGAGATCTCTGTTAACATCAAATGAGCTAGAAGAAAACACTTTCTTCTAAGAAAACAAAGGTGTGGGCTTTTTCTGTTAGAATATCGGTTGCATATACAACAATTCTAACAATGTTAAATGGGGAAGTACTAGTGAAGTGCAGTTCAGATCATGATTTCTTAGCTGCTCCAATCCTTCTGAAATTTAAAGCCTTTCTGTCTGGTTCTCCCTACTCCCAGTCTTCTTTAGTCTCAGAATGTATCACAAATCAAAGTGGAATCTCTTTCTCACTTGCATCTCATTTTAATTTCCTCCTTCTGCTAAAGAAGAGTGTAATATTATAAGTTTAATATCTTTATTGCACAGGATTGGATAAAACTGTACATATAGAAAAGAAAAGACTGCTTTGGAAAACACAATTAATACTTCCTGATATCTATTTGAAGCATTCAATCTGATACCCACTAGAATCACATTTGTCTTTTCAATGGCCATACCATGTCACTGGCTCACAGCCATACTCTGATTGACTGATATACCATGTTATATTTTCCTGGCAACTGTTTGCATTTTAAAGCTTGAAGCTTTACTAGATTAATCGTTCCTAGTCTTCAAGTGTATGACCTTGTAACTTCAATGTATTAAATCTCATCCCATTTCTGTTATTTCACTTCCCATTTAATTATTTCAATGGATCGCACTTTTCTGTGTCAGATGTCTCCCAGATTGTCATCAGAATAATGAGTGTATTGCTAATTTTGCCAAGTTTATTAGTGAAAGCAATAAACAAGATCACTAACAGCACCCGATACTTGAAAGTCTTCTCACAAAGTCTCCTCTTTCCTTCTCCTTCAACCCAGTCCACTGACATCCTCTAATTGCCTGTTGTACTCTTACTTACCTTTTAGCTACTGTCCTTCCCTTGTTCTTCCACTGAACTAAACACTTTATTTGGAACATCTTATTAAAAATTTTATGTACATTTCAGTGAGTTAATCTAACATCTAAATCAGCTCCTTCCAGAGGATGAGGGTATGTGACAACAAAGAACTCTTTTCCATATGAGTGACAAAGGAGAAAATGCTTTTCCTTTTATATCGGGGATCATAAGTAATGACATAGGCTGTGCAGTGTTCTGTCCCCTTGGAAAGATGACATCTGCTTTGAGTGTGAGGTTTGACTACATAAATCCCTGAGGTCTTCTTCAAAAGGAACTTTTTCCATGACAAAAAAGTCAGCCTTGAGAGCTGAGGAAAGGAAGACAGCTCCACTGACCTTGAGAACAGGCTTCCCAGATGGGATGCACAGTCTCTAGGATGGACAAAGCCTTGTGTAACTTGGTCTGACCTCAGAGCTGGTCTTGCTTTGAGCAGAGGCTTATGATGGTCTTTCCAACCTGAATTTTCCTATGACCCTATGATCCCACATCTTACTTTACTTCATCTAGCCAAAAGTAATGTATCGAGGCTTCCGGTTGCCCACATAATTGACAAAGACATGTCTGCAAAGGTTTCCAGTTGAAATGAATAGGTTATTGGTCTTCACTGACTTCATAGAGGTAGCTTGTAAGATCAGAACTTAGATTAACCGTGACTTTACTATTTAAGATTGTGAAATGAATCCTGTCTCAAACCACTGCTTCACATTGCTAAGTAAAACATGATGCAGTAGAGTGGATTTGGATTACAATAACATCCATGTAAGCCTTCACTAGGGTGCCTCGACTGACATTTTTGGATGCATATGGATTTTTCCTTCCAGAACTGAGAATGTGAAGAAAGGGGAAGGTGTTTGAATATCTTCTGTTGTGTTTTTGTTGAGTGATGGTTTGTTTTTCTTTCCTTTTTCCCCAATATCATTTGATAATGAGAAACTCCTCTTTCGCTGCTCTTTCTAGAACTGTTACGAAAAGGCTTTCTCCATGTGCATCTTCAGAGAGCGTAAAATAAAGCTGCCTGAATTGTTATGAACAAACCTCAAGCTCCTCAAATACACAGAACAAACCACCATGTACACGTAACATACCACACTGTCTGCACTCTCTCCCAGCCTATAAACCGTGACTGTGGAGGGAAAACATGGTAAAATATCGCCTAGGGATAGAGTGTTACTGATACTATGAATGCAGTGCATAAAGGCTGAAATTTCTTCATGTAACACTGAGACAACTCTTTTTTTCTGTCCTGAGGGCAATAATTCACTCTGCAGTTCCTTAAAACAAAAGGCCAAAGAAATATTATGACGACTCCCCCTGTGATTTTTTTGCCACACAAACATGTAAAACCCATATGGTTTTATTCCATTTCCTTTTAAACACCAGCTACTAATGAATAATGTGCAGGTTAAATGTGTTTCATATATATAATAGAAAAACAACTAGAAGAAAAAAATGCTTAGGCTATAAAGTCAAATAAGTAAAATTCAGGAAATGCCACAGTTAATGCTGTTCATGCAACTTGACCTTGACTCTCCTGTGGCTGGGTTGCAGCAATGGCATGTTATTTTCCAAAGGCACATGTTGCAAATATGCTATTTTAATCTGCTTCTTTGTGCCCCTACTAAAAAAGTATCACATTTCCAAAAAGCTCCTACTTGGAAAATAAGTCTGCTTATTTTCACTTTGGGTCTTTATTCTTTCTGTCCCTCTTGTTCTCAACTTCTGCCCTTCCAGGAAAAGAAAATAAACCAAACTAAATGAATAAATCAACCAAAGAAAGTATGCATAAAGTATGTGTTACAAAATGTTTTACTGTCAAATAAGGAAAGCCAAGGGTTGTTACTTCATGTAGCACTATTTTGGCCCTTGTGTGAGAAAGGTCTGTTTGAAATCAAGTGGAAGACGACAGTGGAAATCTTTACATCCTTCCACACTGTATTGCATTGGATTACTGGGGGCTGGTGCTGCTTTGAGGAATTCAGAGCTCCAGTAATTAATGCTGTTTCTGCAGGCTATGGAAAAGTAAATCCCAAGGTTACAAAGGTTGTTTGCTGTTGTAGATATAGGAAGGGAGCAAGGCTTGAATCACAGTTCAGCACCTTGATTGCAGGACCATTCTGCCAATTCTCCTGTTTCCTTCAACAAATACTGGGGTTGCCCTAAGGATGAGCACGTTGCAAATGCCCTGACAAAACATCCTGCACTGCTTGTAAGATGGTTTATGAATGCCTTGCGAAACTACCTCTCATAGACTTTTTTGAAAACTACATTTCTCTCTGTATTAGTTTTCTTTCTTAGCCTTGTAAACACATATGGGGTGAATTAATTTTACACAGTTATTGTCTGCCAGTTATTACTTTCTGCGTCATGAGGTTTATTTGGAAAAGAGAATGAGGGTGCTGCTCCTTCAAGCATCAAGCAGATGTTCAATGCTAGCAGTGAAAGCAGCCCCTCTGAAATCATTGAGATTATTTGGATGTGGGAGGCTGCACAAACCTGCGTTTGCAGGAATGGGGACCTCTTAGTTAAAAATAGTACCTGTATTGGGTAAATGTCCAAGATTTCCAGTTAAGACAGCTGGTCTAGGACTAATCATAGAGATACTGCTTGTGCTGTTCTCTTCCCTCCCCCCCGCCTCCTTATTAAATGTATACTGGGAAAAGGGCAGCAGATAGACACAGACACAGAAATAGCAATGTTTTATTGTATTTGTCTGTGTACGTTCAGCTACCACCAGCATATGGTGGCTCCCCCCTCCACAGCCCACCTTCTCCTCTGCCGCTCTAATTAAAATTGGCTGAGAAGGGATCTATGAATCTTTCTTTTCCTCTTCTTTGGCATCACATATGAAAAGGTGAAAGCTCTATCGTATCATAGCAGTGAACTTTTGCCTGATGTCTGAGTTATATTACATTTCTCCAGGCAGAGAGACCTGTTATTATTCTTACACTTTCAAACGCATGAGGCCACATTGTATAGCATATTGGTGCTCTTATATGTGCAGGAATTTGTACTGCCTGCACTTTGTTTCTGTAGTTTTAGAGCTATTTCCATGTTGAGTTGCTCACAAAGAACACAGACCCATTTCAACTGTTCTCATTAATGTCTACCAGTAATATTAGGATTCCTAAAAAATATAGTTATTTCCATTTATTTTTAACTAATTCCTCAAATAACCAAAGAAATAAAATGTATGCTTTTTGACAATACTGTATTTGGTTCTCCATTCTTTTAAATAACCGACAACACAGCCCTTATTTTCTTTCTGGTAGGAAAATGGAGCAGAAATGGAGCAGACTCTAAACCACACTAAACCATGGCACCCAAGGCTCTGTCCAACCTGGTCTTGAGCACTGCCAGGGATGGAGCACTCACAACCTCCCTGGCCAGCCCATTCCAGTGCCTCNAGCACTGCCAGGGATGGAGCACTCACAACCTCCCTGGCCAGCCCATTCCAGTGCCTCAGCACCCTCACAGCAAAAGAATTTCTTCCTTAGATCCAATCTAAACCTCCCCTGTTTCAGTTTGAACCCGTTCCCCCTTGTCCTGTCCCTGCAGTCCCTAGTGAAGAGCCCCTCCCCAGCATCCCTATAGGCCCCCTTCAGATACTGGAAGCTGCTCTGAGGTCTCCACGCAGCCTTCTCTTCCCCAGGCAGAACAGTCCCAACTTTCCCAGCCTGTCTTCATACAGGAGATGCTCCAGTCCCTGATCATCCTCGTGGTTTCCTCTGGACTTGTTCCAACAGCTCCAGGTCCTTTTTATGTTGAGGACACCAGAACTGCACACAATGCTCCCTCCAAGTGAGGTCTCATGAGAGCAGAGCAGAGGGGCAGGATCACCTCCATATCGTGAGGGAAGAAATAAAATGCACTCCTTCATTGCCACTTTTGCAGCTGATTTTATGCAGACCAATTCTAATTTCCTTGATCAGTGCAGGCAAAGTCCCTCTGAGAACTTCTCCTTGCCTCATGTCATGATATGCCTGAAGTCTCCAATAGAAAGTTTATAACCTAATAGCCTTCATTGAAATCACCCCTTGACTTATGGCAGTGGCAAAAGCTTTGCAAACCCTTCTGCCTTTGTGCCAGGGAGCCAGCCAGCACACAGTGCCTTAAACCTATGTATTCATAGCAAGGACTGAAAAAGCTATAGGCACCTACCCAGGCAAATCACAGAACCTGAGATCTTCACATCTCTCTGAAAACTTCAGCTCCTTCAACAAAAAGCTGCACATTCTGGTTTTTCATCAACAGCAGATTTCTGGCCCTGAACTGCAATTGCAGATGGAGAAACAATTGCAGCAGCAGCAGCAAGAACGACGAAAAACCCCAACAAAAGAACAAAAGAAACTAAAAAAAGGAAAAATAAAGACCATTGCCTCTTTTATGCAGCCTTATAGACCTCTACCATGGGTAGAAAACTGTACTTCAAATGAGTCCTCTTAAATCATGCATTATTTTCCTCGGGTGTTCATTTGCATGAAACCACAGTAAGAAACTGATGGTATAATTTGACTATTTAAGTCAAATTTTGTTTAATGCCTTTAAAATGAAAGGGTTTGGGAAAGAAAGATTTTGGAAGAGAAGGGGTGAGAAAACAATGGAAAAAACCCTGATTAATATTGCCATGAATAAAGAGCTTCCTTCGGGGGACAACAAACTGGGTTGATGTGCTGTGCATACCAGAAGCTGAAAACATTTGAGGAGCTTGGGAATTCATATGCTGCTTTTTCTAGTGTAATTTTTATTTCCTTCTTCTCCCCCACTCTTAGTCAGGAAAACAAGCTATTGCAGGGGTTTGGGAACTGAGATGCTACCTGCTGGCGTAATTCATGCAGCAATATTTGTTGAATTTTTGATGTGGAGAAGAAAAACTTGTCTTAAATGCCAAACACATCCCTGCATAATTATGTTTGTCTTAATCTTTTGCTCCACAGTCTACCAAAAAACAGAGGCCTGATTCATACAAAACAAGAAAGCAACACACATCTATATGAAACATTGCAAATTAGGTGGCAAGGACTAAACGTGAGGCTGTCAGTAGATGATCTTACTTCGGAGACATATGAACTCCTTCATCAGAGGTCTTGGAGTGCAAGCCTGTACAGACTCAGGCCCACACAGCTGAATTAAAATGGTAAGGATAGGATTGCACTTTTTGTGTCTTTGGATTCTTGGCCTTGTTGTCTTTGAGCAACAACTTCTTTCTTGATATTGTCATCAGGTTTTATTGAGGGGTTGAGGCAATATCAGACCACACTTCTTCCTTCTCTGTAATGACAAATCTCATAGCACTGAAAAATGAAATATTTCCCTGCTTACGCTTTCTTTTTCTTTCTCTTTTTGTATTTCCCTCAAAGTGATCAAAAAGGGAACGTTGAAATAAAACAAACTTCTTCCAAGCCAAGACACTGTAGAAGCTGATTTGCATCCTTAAGAAGATTAATTAACAGTAGGTCTGCTTTTAAGCCTGCTTTATATGGTGGTGTCCCTTCCAGGGCTTCCACCTTGCAATCCCATCCCAGGCACGCCTTTTGTAGCCAGCTTGTGCTCCTTGTACTTAAAAATTCTTATTCCAAATATTATACATTAAAGGTAAAAATGAAAATGGAAAAATCAATGAGAAATGGAAATGAAAGGTTTATTCTTGTGGTTAATGTGATTAGCTTTATTTTAAAAAAGAGCTGGTGAAGATTCAGTTTTGATCCCCCTCTAGCTTGGGAGCTATAGCCAGGTTGTACAGCATGCTCTAAGATCTCAGTGCTCTTAGACAAGAGGACTGGCTTTTTGAAGCACTTCTGTTTTCTTCTTTCTCTCTTTCTTTTCCCAGGTGGACAGGAAAGCTACAGAGTATATTTGAACAGCCTAAATATTTTCACAGTCTATAAGACTATAAGTATTATAGTCTATAAGTCTATAGACATGTTTTACATCCTAGAGTAGCATGATCTGCAATAGCTGATAAATTCAGGGACCAAGAGGACTATGGAAAATGACTTAGATGAGGAAATAAGTATCTGTAGGTAGCTCATGGGAGACCACACCACTGAGGGAACATGAAGGCACTAGGAAAGCTGGTGGGGAATGGTGCAGAATAGTGAATAGATCAGACGGGTAATCCATAGCTGGTGAGATGTGATGTACCTGTGCCCTTGACCTCTACAAGGCAGAATGCCAGAGGCTATGAGATAATGGACCTTACCTTTAACTCAAATTACATTTTTGGAACAAAAGGTCCCAAGCGGATGAACTGTTGACAGGGAAATCAATAAGGCAGCATTAGACAGACCTGATGGCTGCAAAATCTTATTATTACTAACAGTCAAGGAAAAAATGACTGATGCAACTTAGTCATTACTAATTCTTTGCATCTCCTAGAGATGCTAGACAACATTCACAGGGGCAGGCCCTGGCCATATTGATGATAGGAAAGTCTGTACCTCAAAAAACTTACTCAGCCTTATATTAGAATGAGAAATGGGTGCAGAAATGACTTGTTCAACAGAAGCTGTCTTTCCACATAAAGAGTTTAGTGGCCTTTTTGCTGTTTATTACTGTAAATGAGGTCCCTCTGCTAAAGATAAGATCTTAGCGGTACATGCTTGCCTTCTGTATGTTTTATTTCACCTTTCTCCTTGATTCTAACAAAAGCCATTATTTTATAAGGACAAAGTTTCAGGTAGGATTTCAGTACTGGGATATAAGGTAAATACACCTTACAGAGCCTTTCTGCATGTGAAAAGTTAAAAAGAAGGCACTAAGGGTATATCCTATTGGTGTCTGCAGCTCTGTTTCCACCATCAGTCTCCCTGTTTTATAGGATCTATAAATCAGCTTTGAAAATTTTCTCCAGGCTAAATTTTGGCATAGAAGGTCACAGCCAAGACTTGGTTTCACTAAAACCCATTAAAAATGGTTTGATGTTTTAAATTACACTGAAGCAAGAGAGGAAAAATTCTATTTCTGTGGCTTTTAGCATTTCCTCCCCCGCAGTCCCATCCAATTTGAATTAAAATGTGTCTGAGTAACTGTGTTATGGCACCACTTTCTTTTTTTGTGGCGTTGCCATCCAGTCTTTCTGTGGGTAAGACAACCCCTTGCTGATCTCCAGAATGTGCAGCTCGGCTGCTGAACACAGTTGGAACACATTTCTATTTCAGAAGCGGTTTTCCTCTTTGAAAATGTGGTAAAACCTTTGACAACCTAATGCCATCTGCACCCAACTGCAAGCCCATCTCATTCTCTTTGCTGACCTCAGTGGACACTGGAAAAGGCAGTGTAAGGACCAAATGTCACTCCTTTGGATAATTCTTTCATTTAAATTATGACATGGGTGGTTAGAAGAGGGAATAGCAGATGAAATTAAGCATTAGTAAACATGAAGTAACCCAAGTGGAAAGAAGCAACCATAAATACCCATCCTCATTGATAGGCTCTACATTAATTATTGCTACTCTGAGCAGGGATTTTGGAGACACTGAAGACTGGTTCAGCACTTGGAAGCTAATTAGAAGAAAAAAGGATCTTAGGGATCGTTAGGATGGGAATGGAGAACCAAATCACTACTGCAACTCTGTTTACATCCACATTTGTAGTGTCCCTGAGAGCTATGTTATCTCAGAATAGACAACTCCTCTGAGAAGGAGGGGATAAAAAGCCACACAAAGATGGGCAGAGGGGTGGAACAACTTCTGCAATAAGGAAGAACCCTATAAAATAGTCTCTTTACCTTGGCAACAACTGGGAAGGGTGCAATCAGAGATGTAGAAAACAAAAAATGACACTTAAAAACTGCTCACGGAATCGTTATTCTTCCTGTTTTGAAATACATAAAATAGGGGACACACAATTCGATTATCAGGCAAGCAGTTTAAAACAAACAAAATGAAATACTTTTTCATATGGAGCGTAATCAAATTGCCCCAGAAAGTTGTGGAAATTTGAATTAATGTGCTCAAAAACTGACTAGAGTTTTTCAATGAATATATATCAGCTTGCAGCTATTAACCGCAGTGGCAAGTCCTTATACCACTGCCTGCTGGAAGGATTTGCCAGGGAATAGACTATACATGTCTTCTTAGTTATACACCTTCCCTAAGGATCTGCCGCTGGCCAGTATCAGAGATAAGGAATTAGCCTAGATGATTTTTATATCTAGCTCTATATACATGTTTTTAAGTTATTTTCTTATTTTATTTTTGGATTTATAAATTCCAGCACTGGAAAATCTTATTTAACTAATTAAGTTTTATAGCCTGTGGGAAGGGACGTCTGTTCCCAAAAGCTTAAAAATGCACATAAACCTACCAAGGAATGTTCCACTTGGAGAAAGTATAGAGATGGAAAAGGTCAATTTTGAGCAATGATTGTAATTGGGTGCATTTAGTTACTAATCCACTTAGCCATCATCCTGCATCTTTGAAGGCAGATTCTACCTTCACACTGAGATCTGCAACCATCCTTGCTGTTGGATGATCAGGGTAAGGAGTGTGAAGAGCTGGTGTATTCCAGCTACAAAGAAAAGCAATATATACATTTATGTCAACTTTGGAATTAGGATGGGACCCACGGTGACACATTTCACAACCAATTATTGCTCCTGAAAAACATAATCAGTTTGTTTATCAGGTATGACAAGGTACTAAATTGGTTTTGCCAGTTCTTGAGGTGTTATCATTCTTAATGCTACATCTCCAAAAGTCATATTATTGAGGGGGGGAAGTTCAGTTTACACTTAAGAAAAAGAAATGTAAGGAAGAGATTCATCCTATATATTGCTGGACATCTAGAGATGGGGTGCTTAGTCTAGATTTCCTCAACAGTCACTAAAAATAACAAAATCAGTGTGTCCTTTTGGACTGTACCCTGTGAGGCTCTTGGAAGGGCTTTCTTTCTATGCAGATTGAGCAAGCTAGATTTAGCTAGACCCCTAATTGTCAGAAAGCTGGAGACAGCAGAAATAACCTTAAACTGTAGTTGTTTCCAAACAAATGCTGCTAAAAATTAGCCAGAAAGGGCAAAAATAAACCAAATCACCAGGTAAAGTAGCAAGAAATAAACTTGGTTTTTTTATAGGGTTGAAATTGTTTAGCTTTGTCATACATCCATGTTTTGGGAATGCAAATCAGGAAAAAAGAAGTCCCTATAAAAAGAGAAGCTCAGAAGTGTTGTGAGTTCCATAGGCATGATAGCTGTTACTATGCAGCTTATTATTGCTCTATGATGTACATACTAACTTAGTCAACACAAAGCAGAAAAGATGACAGGCAAAGAGAACTAAATGTTTGTGGCAGTTTGCCTGGCTTTCCCAATGCATTAGCAGGAGAGTCCTGTCCCTTAGCACAGATTCTTCCAGAGTTTCTTTATTGGAACAAAATCCTTATTGAGATCAAGTTATGAGTTATTTCTTGAGTCCCATTTCATGATTTATGGCATCAGGTTATTGGTTTTTTCTTAGAGCATCCTATCGTGTAATGTAATGAAGTTTTGGAAAAAATCTCTGCTTTTACCTAGAAAGAACCTGCTGTTCTCATAGTAACTGAAAAAAAACCTTGAAGAGACAACCCTGCAATAACATGGCTGCTCAGAAATCATATAAAAAGTATATCAAATTATCTGTTCTAGAACCTTCATGAAATAGGGGCTAAGCTTTGCATTTGCAATGCCTTTAGAAAGTGTTTATCTTTCTAAACATTCCTCATTTATCCTTTTAAAATCTTTTTTAGTAGCTATGATGTATAACAAGAATTTCTGATGATTATGATTGAGTGTGGAGTCAAATAACAGAACATCAAAATCCCTGCTGCAATTCAATAGGGCTGGCTTTGTTAAAATGCTCCTCTACAATCTGCTGAGCTTGAGAGGACCAGAGTAGATGTGCTATACCATTACAGTACTTTATCTATGAGGAGTTATCACCTGCTTAACTTAATGCACTGAGAGTATCTAGGTTCCTGAAATTAATCTTCAGAGATAGTGACTTTTCATTCTGAGTATGCTGCTTTTACTTAAAATGAAGAATTGTCTTCAAGAATATAAATTTCCTGTTAAGATTTGAAGGTTGGTTTTGGGTTTATTTTTGGTTTTAATTTTAGTTCCCTTTGAAGAGCAATAACCACTAAGCTTCCTTTAAGATCCCCAGTGGAAACGCATTGTATTTTGTAACTGGTCTCTGTAATCTAAATCAATACAATCTCAAAACAAAAAAGGAGCTTTTTAACCCATGTGAAATGCTTTATTTTTCTGAGAAATTATATTTTACTTCAAGGGCTTCTCTTTTTTTCTGACAGATATCCAGACAGTACATCTAAAACTCACAAAACCTATTTTTCATCACAAACTCTCGTTTGTTGAAAATCAGTTTCGACCAGGTCTAAAAAACGTTCCTAAAGATGAACACTTGTACAGACTTGTTGCCACAGACTTGTTTTCTTATTAAAGAGCACAAACTCATGTTGGTTTTGAGAAAGGACACTTAAATCAGCATTTCCAAGCTTCTCTGTGAGAGTTTTTGGTAGACATTGTCAGGTATTATGCTGCTGGCATTTAGTCAGAGCATAGTGAAAAGGTTTTATATGGTGGTGACACCACTGGTTTAAGTCTATTTGCTTTGGCTCTAAATACTATTTGGCTTTTTTGTCCTAAACTATAGCAAAGTCAAAGTAATGAATTGCTAGACATGAGCATTTTATGGCCTTCTGTTATTGCAGAGGAGAAAAAAAGAGATCTGGCTGTAATGTGTTTAATAGTTGCTGTGCACCCAACCGATAATTATTAAAAGATGCAGTCAAATACCAATATGACCTGAAATGCTTCATTGCATTCTGCTACTGTAGCTGCTGCTTGTGCTTTATAAACCATGTACATAAGGATTGAAGTGTTGAACCCAAGTAATATTTGTGTGAGAGTGTTCCCCAAGGAAAACTCAGACACTGCAGTAAGTGATGTTATCAGACAGTTAGCTGCACTATTGATTACACCGAGTCAGGATAAACCACCCTCACTGCATGGAATAAAGGGTTGCAACCCCAGAGTTATTCTGCAAGTGGGAGGAATGACTAAGGGTATGACTGGATGAATGAAGAAGCTGTCATATAACAGGAAACTAAAATATCTTCATATCCCCACAATGATTGCTATATTATGTCTTAGTTAAGTAGTGGGGTGTGGAAACAGCTATTTGAGGTAGCACAAGTTCATGCCTGACACAGGAACTAAACATTTGCATTCTTACTGTTATTGGTGGGCACCTAAATGTTTCCCAGTGGAGCTGTGAACTGTGAAGTTGCTACACATCTATTGGGCCTGTGCTGGCTGAGAGGCCCCTAGAAGCTCTCTGTAGACTGCCCAGTGCCTGCAGATCACAGGCTGAAAATCACAGTTAGTTACTCAAACCCAAATAAATTCAGGATGGAAATCAAAATGAAGCTTCTAACTGCAAGAAAACTGTGGCTGTTTGTTAGAGCGTTCCAAAAGAAGCAATGGCAGCGTGAATCCAAACTGACTTTCAAGCTTGACTGAACTATGAATGAGATGGTAAAAGCCCTATGAATTTAATTTTAGGACTATTTCATAACTATGTTTTCTTACATGTGTCCTGGAAATCTTCCTTGAAAGAGAAAATGGCCAACATGGGAAACCTTTTAAAATTTAGCTGGAAATTTTGAACATTTAGCAGTCCTAGAATGGGTTTTTTCAGGCTGCTGAACATTTCTATGGGGGGAGACTTAGATGAAACTAGAGAATATGTGCATGGTCACACATTTACAGCTGCTTCACAATTAAGATTTGTAGATATATGGCAGCAAGCTGGAGCTCCTAATCCCTCCATGCTGAACATATGGGCATATGCAATAATTCTGATGATTTTTGGGAAGCATCAGTCACTGCACAGATTCTGCGTGCTTTTATGGACCTACTGTGCATGAGTTGCCCATTTTCTAACATGTCTATATAGGCCACAAAAGGTCTGGCTTAAATTATAAACTGCTGACTTAAATGAAAGCAATATATGTTTGAGAGATTTAAAGTAATAGAACTAACGATCATTTAGAAATCTCCACTTACTCTATGAGATAAAGCAGCTCAATGTGGTCTGATTTTAGATTCACTTATATTTTGGGTGAAAACAGTTCATCTTAGATAATCCAGAGTGTGATGTACCTAATCCATTTTATTGTGTAAATAGCATGATTTGATCATGGCATTGCCAGGGTTACCCTCTCTGTCCATGTCACTACTGTAACTTAGAATCTTAGAATGGTTTGGGTTGGAAAGAACCTTAAGATCATCCAGTTCCAACCCCCCTGCCATGGGCACAGACACCTCACACTAAACCATGGCAGCCAGTGCTTCATCCAACCTGGCCTTGAACACCAACAGGGATGGAGCACTCACAACCTCCCTGGCCAACCCATTCCAGTGCCTCACCATCCTCACAGCAAAGAATTTCTTCCTTAGATCCAATCTAAACCTCCCCTGTTTCAGTTTGAACCCGTTCCCCCTTGTCCTGTCACTGCAGTCCCTAATGAAGAGTCCCTCCCCAGCATCCCTATAGGCCCCCCTTCAGATACTGGAAGGCTGCTCTGAGGTCTCCACGCAGCCTTCTCTTCTCCAGGCTGAACAACCCCAACTTTCCCAGCCTGTCTCCATACAGGAGATGCTCCAGGGCCTGATCATGCTCGTGGCCTCCTCTGGACTTGTTCCAACAGCTCCATGTTCTTTTTATGTTGAGGACACCAGAACTGCACACAATGCTCCCTCCAAGTGAGGTCTCGTGAGAGCAAAGGGGCAAAGTAAAATTCCTTTTGATCAATTCAAAAAGTACATAAATTTGGTTCTGTAGATTTGCAATATGTTTTCAATATATTAATTGTCAAAACTATTGTTGAAATATATCTTAGTCCTACAAGCACATCTTTAGCATTTGTAATACATTTTTAAAAGCCATCCTTCTTCTGACTTGAGCCCTGCTGCATTTTAAAATTCAAACAACCTGGGATGAGGCTTTTTGCTTGAGTCTTTATTCTATTGAAAGCAGTGGCAAAAATACACTGCTTCAAAGGGAAAATGATCTGGCACAAGCAAAGAAGCTTGGCTAACGCAAAAATCTCTTGTCTGGGATGTGATCCCTGTTTTGCAGACAGCTTGGGTTGCCTCTCATGGATCAGTCTGCTTAGGTACAATACACAAACGTTATCCTTATGTGGCTAAATTGTTGATGGTGACTGTTAAGCTAAGCTCCTGTTTTACAAACCTAACTTATTCTTTCCTGACTAAGCTGGAGATGAGCGACACAGAAATGTCACAGGAGGCCTGAGCTCCTGGAGAAAACATTTGCTACCTTTAAGGCAGATTGGTGCAATGCAGCGCATTGACTCACTTTTAATATTGAGCCAGAAAGGGCGACTCATGTTTTTTGAATATCATATGTTCCTGCTCTGCCTCTAGGATATATTTGTGTTTCACCAGAGCCAAGTAATTCAGACAACTGCTGCTTCTCCCCTTCCACCTGTCCTAAGCAGTAGGCAAAAAGGTTTTTCTTCAGATTAAAGGGTTGCCTTTCATCCTTGTGGCAGCAATGCTAGAAGGGGAAACTTGCTTCCTTGTAAAATATCCTATGAACAGGTGCTTAAATCCTGGCTGGGGAAAGACACAGCTTTTTATTTCCTCGGACTAAGGTGGAAATTAAACCTATGTTAGCTGTCTCCTGGGATATTGATCTAAGCACTGCCACCGTTTGAAGGCTGCTGATGTGCACTTTTTGCTTAGATGACCTTAGTGATAAGTGTGCTCAACCAGACCCCCCTTACAGCCAACAAGTCCTGCTTGATTCCCGTGAACAGGAGCTGTGACTTTGTAGCCTGCTGACTAGGACATTTAGGTAGGGTAAGGAAAGCAGGCTCCTTTCCTTTCACATCCTTCAGTTTTTCCTTTCCAATTTTTAATCCAGTAATTATCCAAGATAAAATAGGGGATATATTGGAGAAAATACTGACTTCAGCAACTGTAATAATTCCCTGCTCTTTTGGTCTAAGCAGCCCTTGAAGACGTGTCCTCAGCCATGCAAGGGACAGATTGAAAAGCAGACAAATATCTCTTGTTAAGATTTCTTCTTGGCTTGTCATGTGAATGCCATGACTTTCAGTTAGGATGTTAGTGATGTCCCAGAGCCCCTGTAGCTGCATAGGTGCTTTGCTTCACTGTATAATACTTACTCCCTGAGATTGTTATCTAACTTAAATGGCAGCCAGCACTGATAATTGCAATGTCAAATTCCTCTTGTAAATCAGTGTCTGCCCACTAATGGAAAAGTATTCTTTCATCCCCATGACATCTTGCGAAGCTGATGGCATGTTGCGAGGAGCTGGGCAAATTAGATCAGGCTGTTCAGGGTCTTGCCCAGTTCAATTTTGAGTATCTTCAAGGAAATTACTCCACTTCTCCAGGTCCCTGTGCCAATATTTGTCAGCCTTCATGTTGGGGAAAGTTTCTTTCCATCTAATTGGATAACAAGGTATGTCTGTTGCCTTTTGCCCCTGGACTGCGCACTCTTAAGAAGCATTTGATTCTGTCTTACCTGAATCCTTTCACTATGTAGTTTAGGACAACACTAGCATCAACCTTAAGACTTTTCTCCTGAAAACTGAGCAAATCCAATTTCCTCATTCTCTCCTGAACTATCATATATGATAGACGATCACACCTGGAGTATTGTGTGTAGTTCTGGTGTCCTCAACATAAAAAGGACATGGAGCTGTTGGAACAAGTCCAGAGGAGACCACGAGGATGATCAGGGGACTGGAGCATCTGACATATGAAGACAGGCTGAGAAAGTTTGGGCTGCTCAGCCTGGAGAAGAGGAGGCTGCATGGAGATTTCATAGCAGCCCTCCAGTATCTGAAGGGGGCCTATAGGGATGCTGAGGAGGGACTCTCCATCAGGGACTGTAGTGACAGAACAAGGGGTAACGGGTTCAAACTTAAACAGGAGAGGTTTAGATTGGATCTAAGGAAGAAATTCTTTGCTGTGAGGGTGGTGAGACACTAGAATTGGTTGGCCAGGGAAGTTGTGAGTGCTCCATCCCTGTTGGTGTTCAAGGCCAGGTTGGATGAAGCCTTGGGTGCCATGGTTTAGTGTGAGGTGTCCCTGCTTATGGCGGGGGGGTTGGAACTGGATGATCTTAAGGTCCTTTCCAACCCTGACTATTCTATGATTCTATAAGATGCTGCATGAACATATAAAAAGAGAGGGATTGATGGAAAGGCTCTAAACAGGAGGGTTTATCCCTCCCTCTTTCTCCAGATAAGGATGACTATTCCGATACCATTTCTGACAGATTTGATCTACCTTATTCTCAGTAAGCATCCTGCAATGATGGTTTCACTGTTTTTTACCCAGGTCTCCTATGATCACTTTTGGTCTCAGCCTCCTCTTCCTTCAGCTTAACAGTTCAGTGAACAACTTGATCATTCTCAGTTGTCCTTTCTGGATTCCCTCCAGCTGGACCGTATTTTTCCTCAACTGTGGTGTCCATAAGTGGACACAGTGTTCAGTGGAGCTGAAAGGCCTGTTTATGCTTCCCAAAGGATGTTTTTCTCTGCAAGTGCCTTTCTCATTTCTAAGTAAATCCTTCACTAATCCCAGGGTTCCAGCCAAGAGGCAAAGCGTTTGCTCAGGAAACAGCAGGATGCAAATGTGTACCAAATCCTTGCTTTGGATAAAGGAAAATATGCAAAGGTTTTGAAGTTTCCAGTGAATAAAGATGTCAAGAAAAAATGTATAGAGGGGTCACTTTAACCTCATATGAATCATAGTAGACTCCCTTATTCACTCATCCATTGCAAACCTGCCTCTATCTCTGCCTATTCTCCTCTAGGAGGTACAATGAAGCATTACTCTATCTTGATGTAAGGAGCTTTAACATGCTAAGGTGTGAAATGTTAGGCTGCCACTCAGAGATGGGCTTCTTATGTCAGAAGACTGTAAGGCTCTATTTGTACCAATAACTTTAGAAGGTGTTGGAGGATTTGGTTTGACTTGGAAGAGCTCCTCACAGCTGATCATTTCCAGTGGCCTGATCCTCAGCTTTTTTTTTCACTTGGTTGCTTGTTTGCCATTCACAGCAGTAAAGTTTTATTGAAATCAGAAGCTCTGACCAGAATTCAATCTTACTAAAAAGGAAAAAAAACATAGATATTCATAAGTTTAAAAGTTAATGTCTAAATAGAGAATAAAAGTTAATTAAAGCCTAAGCTAAATAAGAGAGGTTTAGAGAAAAATACAGGCATTTTGGGTGGTCTTCTTAAATTTTCCTGTAATATTGGAATATAGTATCTTTGTGAGAGACACTTATCTTGCATCTCTAGAGTGTATAGCAGGCTGCAGGCTCTAAGCTGAATCGTGTCTAATAGTTTCAATTCCTTGGGTATGTGTGCTCATGACTGATGAAATTAAGGACAATTCATAGGTGGCAAACACTTGTTCACAGATAAAACTTCTTAACTGCACATTACCAAGCTTTTCTAATCTGGGAGTTTTAACTTAAGTGATTAAATACAAACATTTAAGGAAATGTCCTTATTTCAAGAGCAATGACACCATGGGAGCTGTTTTTCCAGGAAGGCTCCACAAACCCCTCCCTCACAGTTTATTGATTCGTGGGAAATTAAAATCAGACACACAAATAGGGATAATTTGTCTGCAATTAAATTCTCTGTTTGAAAATTTGAGTTGATTTTACTTATACCTTAATTTAACCCTGGAAGTTATAATAATGGTTATATCAGATATACACATGTCCAGATCAACTGCTATATAATGGAAAGTGACAGTTCCTTGTCAAGTAAAGAATTTAAAGGTCCCAGATCAGGAGAACTTATGAGTTTGTATAACACTGCAGGAAGCCTGCCAAGGTTGTAGTGAAAGCCTGCCTTTTTAAAAGCTCACTGTATTGTATTATTACCTTTCAAATAAAAGCAAATATAGGACCATTTGCAAATCTTATTCTGATGATTAACAGACACAACTGATAGAAAGCAAGCAGCGACCTTCCCCTGGACACCTACTCCTCATTTGCACATTCTAATGACTTACATTTGCATACACATATGAAAACACAGCACTTTCCCCATTAGTACCGATCACATTCCTCATTAAGTCAAGTAAATACCCCAAAATACAAACACATTTGTAGCTAAATTTAACATTATTTCACACCCACCAACAGCCAATGATTTCTTTGGACTTTTTGGCTATTCTGAAGAGTAACTATAAATGGAAAAACCCAACCACATTCTTTTATACTGGAAACAAATCAAACTCTGTCCGGGTGATCTCCTGACACTGCTATGGTTTTGGTCTGCAATGTCAGATGTTAGAAAGCTGGGCAGCTGTTGGCACAAGCTGCTCATCTGCATGCACCTAATATAACACTTCTTCAATGTGAACTGTGAATAAAGCACTACTCAACCCTTGTGGCACTTCTGAATCAACACAGGCGTAGCAGACCTTTCCCTTCTAAACACTGAGAGAGGTTGGAGGGGAGGGTATGAAAAAAAATATTACTTTTCTGCCTTGAAGCTAGGATGGACATTGAATAATTATAGATGCTATTTTTGGGTGGGATTTTGGTGATTCTGGATAAGGAGCATTGAGGTTGTTCTAAAAAAAAATATGAAGTCATTCAGATTATCGCTCATACTTCTTGCTGATACAGATATTTAGCTCAGGAGATTGTGGATGAGCAGGTCATTGCATCAGGATAATATTTGGCTTAAACCCACAGTTACATTAGAGAAATAATACCTAAAGAGGGACTTTTTGTAAGAGCAACTGGTGATAGCACAAGGGGGAATGGCTTTAAAATTACACAGGGTAGATTTAGATTAGACATTAGGCAGAAGCTGTTCCCTGTGAGGGTGCTGAGGCGCTGGCACAGGGTGTCCAGAGAACTGCCCCATCCCTGGCAGTGTTCAAGGCCAGGTTGAACACAGGGGCTTGGAGCAAGCTGCTCCAGTGGAAGGGGTCCCTGCCTGTAGCAGGGGTTGGAACTGGATGAGCCTTAAGACCCCTTCCAACCCAAACCATTCAGTGATTCTAAATATACTACACACTCTGAAAATAACTCAGTGCTGGCCTATTCTGGATTTTCCAAAGACATGGGCTCTACAGCAATTTCACTGTTTTCCTATCCTGACCTGAGCTGGCTTTACATCTGCTCTGCATCACCAGAGTAATGCAAAGCAGTCATGGAATAGCAATATATCTAGCCTGGTCCATTAACATCTTGCTGCTTCCAAGTATACTGCTGCAAGAAGTGCTGGCATAAAGATGGCAGATTGCTGAAACCATTCAGTATTTCATTAAGGAGTAGGGACAAGCTCATTTCTCCTAATGGCAAGAAGCTATCAGTGGGGAGCTGAAAGGTGCACCTCCAAATATGGTGAGTGCTTAAAGAATGCTTTAATAATCTCCCAGAGACAGTGAGCAGGGAAAAGGGAATTTGCAGGTGACAAATATCATGCTTTCCAAGGTAGGAGAAATCTGGTTATCAGATTGAAAGAAATGAGGATAAGAATTCTGCTTGTTCCTAAAGAAATAAGATTTGCTCTAGGCTGCAGTTTAATATTCATCCTGGAGGAAACTGATCCTGGAACTCCACACGGTCGGGGATATTGCAAGAGATATGCGAGTGTTGCCGCATACAAAACCATGTACAAGAATAATAGTCTTCAAGAGCCATTTTCTTGTCTGTACACATCTCTTCTGTACAAATGAAGAGCAGCTTGGAAAATAAAATGTCTTTTGCCATCACATAGAGGTAAAGATTCTTCAAAACCAGAAAGTGAAATAAAAAGCAAAATTTCCTGAGTTGTGGAGCATCTTCTGCAAGTAACCTAGTTTTTATCTTCACTGTAGTATTATGACATTATGACAGCAGTGTTGAAAGATTTAAGTGGTACATTTTGATCTAGAGCCTTCTGCATTTCCAGTTTGCACAGAAAACTTTTCTGTTAATGCTTCTTAAGCCTGCTATGAAACAATAACAGGATCTGAGCACACAAGCCATGTTGTATCTTCTCGATCTGCCTTTACCTTAGGAAACCAGCAGTACATTGGGGGCTGTGATAAGTTTTGAGAAGCAGGTACTGTGGGCCTCCAGTGAGAAGAGATTTCCCTGAAAAAGTCCCATTTGTTACCACTGGAAAAAGATCTGTGTTTGATAGTTTTAAAGGTAACTGTACTCTTACTGAGCACAACATCTGTAAACTTACTGAGACAGTCTTTTTGGGGGATTTACATGTGAAAAAAAACCCATAGAAATGAATGAGTTTTACTAAGAGGTCAGACAGATTTGCGGCTTATTCGATGGAGATTAAGTAGCGAGACGTTGAAGTGGGAGGTGTAGAAATGCATCCCTGAAATTCTCATTTTTCCATCATTTTAGGAAATGCATGCAATGTGCCAAAATATCTCGTTGTTCTTCTGATGCTTTTATCAGATCCATGCTAAATGCAGTTGGTTCAAGCCTTGAAATGCAAATTTGTTTTACACTGCTCTTGCTGCCAGTAGGAAGACTAAAAATACATATGTAATGATGTTCCTGGAACGCTTGCAAATGCCTTTAGATGATGATTCCAGTTTTTTTTGCTGCTATCCAAAATAGTGTTAATTTCGCAGGCTCATTTTGGCCAAAATGCATGGACTTGTATTTAAATTAAAACTTCCTCTGAGGATAAAATAACTTCACTATTAGTAGAACTTTGCCAACTAGGTAGGTCACCCAAATGGAGCCTGAATTTATTATGCTTACATCTGGTTTCATGATTTTCTTGTTACTATAAACATTCTTGGCAATATTTGAACCCAAAACCAGCCCACAAGCCCGGTAATTCAGGAAGGCTTATAATTGAGGCAGGTCTCTCTAATTTCACTGAACAGAGAAAAATGAGGAAAGTAACAAAAAAGTTAGAAAAAGAAGCATGATCATCATAACCAAAACCAGTCATTGCAAGGGTTTCTGACTAATGCCAACAGAGCTTTTGAGAGCGGGGGCATTTTAAGGCTGGTGCTTAAAAGTACAGATAAATCATAAAGAAGTGACTATTTAAAGCCTGGAGTTAGGAAAGATTTTCTCCTAAAGCCATATTAAAAGGTGGACCCCAGTGAAGGCAGAACTTGATCGATTTCAAGAGCCAATATACTGTTTTGCACAGAGAGTATATATCTTACATGTCTCTGTTTATTTTGATGGGACCTTCCGAAAAATAGGCATTTTAAAGATTTTGACTGAATAAACCTAGAAGGGCAAGATGGGATACATTTAGGTTGGGCTCAATGTCAAGTTTTAAGACCAGCTGTTATTGTGGAATTCACCTTACCTAATTTCAAGTATACAATGTGGATGTTTCTGACTTGTTTGTCCACTTTGCCTTCAGTCAATGTAAAGAAGAGACATGGTAACAGCTGGATTTGATTATCTTAAAGGTGTTTTCCAACCTAGTTGATTCCATTATTTTATGATTCTATGATAAAGAATTAATCACCTCATCACTAAGTAGGCATTTAAGCTGATCACATGAATTTTCCCTATAAGTGCACATTTCTCTCTGTGACTCTAAAAGGAGTGTAGGATGGGTGTCAAACCCACAGATGTCTGAAATTTAGAGATACATCTTGCCCTCCATAGTAAAAGCCAATCACCAACCTGTGAACATTTTACTTCAATCTTTATTCTTCCCTTTACTGCTTTTAATATACAATATGATGATGGTCCTTTAATGATTTATTCTTTTCCATGGTGTGCACAGGTAGAACTAATTTATGCTACTTGACAAATTTAACATCATACTCGGTGCAATAAAGAAAGTGAAAGTGCACTTAAGAGTTAGAAAAAAATCTTGGCTTTCAAACCAAGTCTGCAGTGTGGATATTTCAGGTGTCTTACTGCATGCAGAAGGTGCTTAGCCCAGCCTAAATGGTCATCAATGACAGGAAATCAGCACTGGTAGTATAGGAAATCTATGTGTCATCTGGGGAGCAGTGAGAAGTTAAATAGAATCTATTACAGCAACTAATTGCACAGAGTTTTAAGAAATACCACATACAGAACTCTGGAGAAAGAAGCTTTAGGGTTAAGGTAGTAAAATAGATAACATGGCTAACCTGGAGTGATTCCAGGTGAAATTCTCCATCCCTTGATGAGAGTGCAATTTGCTGTTGTAGCTACGGTTTCTAGAAATGCATGGCAGTACCACCCAGACTTAAAACCAAATTCAGTTAAGTAATCAGCTGCAGAAAAGGATTGAAAATTATATACAGTATCGACAGAGAAAATAAGGATCTGAAATGCTTAGGAAAATTGCAGGGTTTTAATGAGAACCAACTCAGCTTCATTTTGAATTGTTATAGAGACTGAAGGTCATTTCAGTCACCAGTCATGATTTATTCCCTAGGAATTAATAGGCACACTCCAAACCTAAACAGAAATGAAGGATTTGTAGACTATTACAGTATTACATATTGGCACTTAGGAAGAAGGCTTCTTGCATGAAGGCAAATGGGTTTTTTTAGCTGCAGAATGGCTATTGTTTGAATGAGAACAACAGAAACCCAACAAAACCCCAGGAAGCTATTCCTGAGATATATTGCACCAACATAATAAGAAATGGAATTGAGTGAGAAAAATATATCCACTAAGGAGAGAATCAGACAGGAGGGAGAATTTATGGGCCTTTGCTAATTTCATAAGCTTAGACTCTGAGCTGGGTGGAAGAATGACACAAAAGGACCTTATCTAATAGACGTGACAGAAGTGATGAGATTGAAAGATGATAATCTTCATCTGAACTGCTACCAAAGATTCATATTCATAGAGCTAAATGTTAAACTTTCTCATAAAAGTGAAGTGCTTGCACTTAATATATTTAGAAATTAGAACTGGGAAGAGCTTCTCCTTCCATCTTATCTTCTATAGCTTTTTGGCACAAGCTCAGTGTTTTAAATGTGATAGGGAAATCAGGTAAGTGCATGTGGAGCCTGTTTGCTCATTCATCCACAGTACCAAGCTGAAAGAATTATAGAACCACAGAATGGTTTGTGCTGGAAGGAATCTTAAAGCTGATCTAGTTCTATCCCCCTGCCATGGGCAGGGGCACCTTCCACTAGATCAGAAGGAGCTGAAAATGTGTTTGTAAACAGTGAGTTCTGGGCTTAAGAATTTGCTGTGCTTTAGGCTTATGAAAGTCACGTAGTCTGGTGCACTTAACATCTTTCAATCCAAACAAGATCAGGCAGGGTTTGTAAGGGAATGGGAGGCCCACTTGCTGAAGAAACATTAGGGTCAGGGTTTCAATAGCTGGCAGTCTGCCCTTTAAAATAGTGGAGCAACAGGGAATGAATCAGCTCTACCAGTATTTAAACCTCAGCCATTTATTTAATTTCATAAGTATAGTTTGGTCTGTTTTTCTTAAGCTTCTCAAAAGCTCAAGAAAGCTACCAGGATGCCTGAATTGCACCATAACTTTGGGGTCTCTTTTGCTTTCAACTCTTGTACCTTCTCTCTCTCATTGTAAGGTCACCCTAGCCAGCAGGAGCTCATATTCAGTATTTCCTAGTTTGATCTGTGGTGTTGTCCACCTGGAAGTTCCTGGTACACCTAAAATCAGTATAGTCAAAATTCAGTTTTGATTCCCTTCCCTACCAAACATCCACTGTATTTCTTCAGCCACAGGGAACTTGTGTGTTCGCTGTTGCTCTGCTGGGTACGTTTGGCTCAATTCTGACTGGTTTCTGAGCCTTCCTGGCACAGCCAGATCTAATCTATACAATTTTGAGTGATGCGAGGTCTTTAGGATTGAGCTTGTCTGCAGGGGAAATCTCTTGTTCAGGTCGTTCTCATAGAATTACAGACTGGTTTGGGTTGGAAAAGACCTTAAGACTCATCTAGTTCCAACCCCCTGCCATACTCAGGGATACATGTGCAGCTGAACAGACTTTGTGTACACTTGGAATGCCACTGTCACAAATACAATAGTGGGGTGTCATTTACTGTGATGCTGCAAATCAAATAAATTCTAAGATATAAGTATTTCTTTTTAGCCCCATTCTTCTAATCCTAAGTGTAATAAAAATTGCACATTAATATGATGATATTAAAATAGAATTAAATAATGCTTTGCTAAAATTTAATCCATAAATCTGTGGAGCATGTGAAGCTCAATGTTTTTTCAGCAGATTACCCTGAATTTAGTTTACATTTGCTACAATAGCAATAAATGGGCCTATGTCCTGTGGCCTTGCAAATTGCATAGGTGTAATAATCACATCTTTCTCTTTCTGACTGCCATGATCAAAAGTTGAAAACCAATGTTCTGCAGTTTTCATAAGGTGTGAGAACATTGCATTGGCATCGTCTTCCAAGTATTCAGGATTGAACATCCTCATTTCATTTTCTCCTGACAACCTCTTCTTCATACATGAATATCCCTTTAAAACAGAGGTGTAATGACTGTTCCTGTAGTTCATCATTTAAGGGAATGAGGCACCTTATCCCTTTTTGGCATTCCCTCTCTGGAAATCTGCACAGTGTTCAGCAGAAAACATTTGTGCTCTTTCAGAGCCTGCCACAGCCTTTCCCAACCCTGATGATGGTCTCCTACACTTACTAAGACATTGTCATGCAGGCACAGCCTACAGACTTCCTGAGTGTTAAAAATGTTAGCCACTTGTTTTCCTGTTTTCTCCTCCATCTCTTTAACTGGAGAAGAGGAACTGCACTAGATGACCTCCTGAATGTCCTTCCAATCCCAGTTCCTGTAATTCTGTAGGTAAAGCCACAGTCTATTCATAGAGCCAAATTACTACTCATAGAATAGTAAGGGTTGGAAGGAACATTAAGATCATCCAGTCCAACCCCCCCGAACATGGGCAGTGATGGCTCACATTAAACCATGTCATCCAACCTGCCTTGAACACTGCCAGGGACGGAGCATTCACTGCTTCTCTGGGCAACTTGTTCCAGTGCCTCACCACCCTCACAATAAAGGGCTTCTTAGCATCAAGCTTTGCTTGAAAACTCTTTGTGGTGCTGTCAATGATGAAGGAGACAACCTCTGCAATGACTAGGCAGGCAGTTTAATGAGGCTGATACTTTTCAGGCTCATCAGATGGATGATTCTCTCTACATCTCCTACATTCTACACAGTCTATGCCTGAGCTCTCTGTAACAGCAACTCCCTCTTCAATCAGATATTTGCACAGTGCAATGATGTGCTGGCTCCATTATGCTGCTAGGGGAAGAAAAAAAGTAAAGATAATAGTTGTGAGTGGGCACAGTTTGAGGCTTTGCACCAATTATGAGCAAAGGTAAAAAATTCTGTCCTTTCCAGGATTGGTTCTCATTTACTGAAGTGCAGCTGGTTTTTAATGGTTTATAATAGCAGCCTTCCAGTATCTGATGGGAGGCTAAAAGGATGCTGGGGAGGGGCTCTTCATTAGGGACTGTGGTGATAGGACAAGGGGTAACGGGTTAAAACTTAAACAGGGGAAGGGTTAGATTGGATATAAGGAAGAAATTCTTTGCTGTGAGGGTGGTGAGGCACTGGAATGTGTTGGGCAGGGAAGTTGTGAATGCTCCATTCTTGGCAGTGTTCAAGGCCAGGTTGGATGAAGCCTTGGGTGCCATGGTTTAGTGTGAGGTGTCCCTGCCTATGGCAGGGGTGTTGGAACTGGATGATCTTAAGGTCCTTTCCAACCCAAACCATTCTATGATTCTATACAAAAAATACAATCAGACACAGGTCTGTAGTAGGGGCCTGATGTACCCCTATTTGGGCTGATTATTAGTATTAATTCTCATCACCATGTCTCTTAGGACACAAAGTTAACTTTGAGTGTGAGACCTGGGTGCAGAATTTATCTTCCTGCTCTCTTTCATCTAAATATAAATGCTGAGATCAGTTATACAATAACCAGACTCTTTGTTGTCTCATTTCTCTCCTAGCTAGCATCCACACTCTCCAGAAGCTCAGTACAACACATTATCTAATTGAGACTGCACACCTTCAGCATGTCTGAAACCATGTATAAAATGAATTCAGTTGCCCAAGATGTGTGATTACTTCTGCATAGCTATATTGCTTGAGGCATCCTGCTGTCTTTACTGCAAATGAATCCTCACATTTAGAAGGATATCACACATTTGTTTTGCAATGTGAATGTGACTAATTTATTTTCTTTTCCCCAATTTGGAAGCAAAAAGATACCAAATAACTGTCTGCTTCACCTCTTACTGGCTGATGTCATGATGCTGAGCAGTGAAATGGAGAAAAAAAACCCTGTTGGATCCAGGTAAAATAAAGGCTCAGAGTGGCATAATCTGTTTAACCATGGACTGGTTAGAACAGAGGAGTACAGAGACTTCTGCAAGATGATGAAACAGATGCATGGTTTTGCCCAAATTGGAACTTTTTCTCTCAAAAAAAGGCTGGAGAATCTGTGATGAAGGATGTATAAATGAATATTCTAGGAAACCAGTAAGATTTGGGCTGTATCTTTAGCTAATGCAAACTGGGAGCTCATGGAGCTGTGAATCAGGGATTAGACCTACTGCTTTCTTCCCATCTTTCCTTTGAGTGATGAAGGCAAATCAGTGATGCCTCTGCTCAGGTCTGAATAGTAATATACCTGCATGGTTATCAGATAAGACAGTGGGAGAGCAAAGAGAACATATTCCATGATACCTGGAGCATCAAGGCAAATTGGGATGCTATGGTATACTTTGAAAATTTATTCCTAGCCTTAAATAAAACATTTGCTACTAAAAGAACCATTTTAGAAGGTAACCCAAAGCCAGACTGTGGCTGATAATCACATGGCGGTGTTGCTTGTTAGAAATACTGGGGTCCAAATTCAGCCCTTGGTCAAGCTAAGGAAACTTCCTCATTCCTACGCTGGGTATGGAGCTGGCAGCCAGTTTTTGCACTTTCACTGAATCCAGAGCATGTAGAACCATTACTTCCCCTGCCATACAGCGTTTTATTGCCCAGGGGATGCTAAAGGATTATCGGCAATTCAGGTGATTTGCAGGGAACTCGAATAACAGTTTTTCACCAAGTCCTGTGCATGAGATAATGATGAAAACGTATTTCAGGCTGGAAATATGCCTCCTGTCGCTTACCCAGTCAAAAGCAATTCTACAGCAGTGAGGTTCTATACTCTGAGATGGATTTTAGTTTCCCTTACACCAGTGGAAATTAGAGAAACTTCAGGGGACTCAGTAGACTTGCAGCAACATAAATTCCCTTTTCAACTGGGCATGAAGGGAGAGAGATTTTTTTCACATAAGGAAGGATTGAAAGGCAGAATTCTCTCTCCTTGTATCTTTGTCCCTGTATATACAGATGAATTTCAGGCAGAATGAATCAAGACAGGGTGAAGCACAAAGGAGAACCGCTAATGTTGAAAAGAAGTAGTTGGTGACAACAGCAGTTAATACCAAGGAGGCTGAAAGAGGGTTTAGTGGTTATGGCACTAGTACACAGATGGAGATAAGGCAGAAACTGTCAGCAGAGAAGTAGAAGGAAGTGTCAGCAAAAGACAAAGGAATGAAAGGAGCAGCTAAGTGATTAGGAAAGTAAAAACCACTTAGAGGTATTTGTCTTCATCATCACATGTACTTGCCTGCCATTGCAGTACAAGAGGACTGTGTCTTGACAGGAGAATTGAGTCCTTTTAGTGGGACGGTTATGTGCTGTGATCTATATAGTCAAGTTATAGGGCCCCATTGCTATTGGTTTGGATGATAGAGGCAGTACTAATGTTCAGATTATGGGATGCTGCTGAGGCTGTCCATTCTGCATGGCGATCTCCCCATGCTGATGAATCAAGAGAAGGAAGATTTCACCTCACAACCCTACAGTGGGCTAACACACGGGCTGGTGAACTGAGAGGCTGGCCTTGTGACTTATCATTTGGGTTCTATTACTAATATCACACATGAACTTTGTACTATAATTTACTCCCTTAGCCTGTGTCAGATGATTGTTTTTCATAAGGTCAGTGGCATTTTCTAAAGAGCAAAGCAGCAATTTTTGCAGGATGCTGCTGCTGCTGTGCCCTGAGAATGAATTTGGATGCTATCACCAGCCAAGCAATGAGGTACTCAGAGCATTTCTGTACCAACATGAAGCAGAGCGAAAAAAGAAAGAGTTTCTGTGTGCTTTTGAACTACCTGGAGCATTCCTTCAGCTAGCAGATTCAAAGGATCAGAGACAACATGCTCAAAACTGTGCTGAATAGGGATAAAAGAAACAGAGATTCAATACTTTCGCCCACTTGAGTGCAACCTGCTGTAGCTTTCTAACAACACTCTGGTGCTGTCACTTGGTTTCTATACAAAAAGAGGTCTCTAAAGCCCTGGCCCTGCTGACCAGCATGCACTTGTAGAGAGAACTGCAGGCCCCAAGGACAAGTTCAGCCTAGAGGACTGATAATTATAATTTGCCTCTTGAAGCACCCAGAGGCTGTGGTTATGGACCAAGACCCACCTGGAATTAGGTGTTAATCCACCCCAAAGGGTAAGATTTTACTCTTTAATAAGACCAAGCAGGTGGAAGCTGAAACATTGTGGCTTTTGTCTAGCAGAACACCACTTTTAGTGCTTACATGTTTACTTAAATGTGAGCCTTTATAGAGTGCCATAAAAAAGGCGCTCATCCATGTGTACTCAGCTGTACTTTAGGCAAGGCAGGATTTGACAGCTTTCACCTTGCAAGACCAAATCTTCACCTCCCATAACTGAATGAGCATCTCCTTTTCCCCCATTGCAAGTAAATAGTTTTCAGCATTGAGATCTTAGGTATACAATATTGAGAGTAACACCAACAGAGTTTAAAAAGGGTGGACAATATCCCAGCTTAGTGGAGACAGCAGAAAATAACCTTCTGCTTTTTTGTCCCTTGCTTTTAACTTATGCCAACTGCCTCAAAATCTGTTGGCAGCTGGGTATCAGCAAACCACGTGCATTCCCATCAGCAATCCGTGATCCTCAGCCACATCCTTTGTTCTGATCCAGATGAAACCATCACTCTGGCCATGCAGATATTTAGGACTATGGCTGCAATCTTTCTGTGCTCACAGTGACCCTGGGGCTATTTTGTACTAACAATAAGCTGAGCAACAGTTACAGTACAGCTGAAGATGAGGCCCATGGATTTGGTCAGTGTCATTAGGTACAAGCATCACGCAGCTTCAAGCAAAGCTGTGCCAGAGCAGTTGTGAGAGCAGCACTGCATTTAAATGAGAGTTTGAAAAGCATTTTGAGCTGTTCAGATGGTAAAGACATCTGCATCAACATCCTTAGTTCATGTTTATAAAGGCACATAGCTAAGTACCGAGGCACAATTTGAAGTTCTCTACTGGCATGCAAAAATCAAGTCTTGGCCACTGATCTGTTGAGTCTAATACCAAAAAGAACCAAAACACCACCCAGGAAACCATTCAGCACAGATGACTTCAGTGAGACTTGCCCCATCTCCTGCAGGAAGTTAATTTCCCACAGAAAAGAATTGACAGAGAATGACAACCCTCGTGTGTGAGAGAGAGACTGGCGCTGTATCTCAAAGCATATTTTTATGAGATCCTGGAATGGAGCTGGTCTGGGATAATTGTTGCTGGAGACACTGAGAGGCACTGAAAGCACCAGCAGGCATTTTTTGACTAAACCCAAGACATTCTCCAAATGTAAAACACAGTGAGAAAGAAGAAAAAGAGAGATGAAAAGAAGAAGAAGAAGAGAGATGAAAACAAAACCCCACTAACCTCCCCTAACCCGAATCATGCAGCTGTGAAGCAAAAGGAGCCATCTGAAGATAGGCAGTTAAGTCGACTCCCTGCGACTGAGAGTTCTTGCAATCAGAGAAGACAAAAGTGTGAATTTTTCTTCCCTCATGCCCTGGAAAATAAAAAGTCTTTGATATTCTGGAGGGAATTGGGGAAAAAAAAACAACCAACCAACCAGAAAAACAACCCCCAAGAATTTGAAAGCAAGTGAACTTCAGTAACAGCTTTCTCCCCTTCCGTGCCCCTTGGCAAAAGCTTTGGTATTAATTTATGCAGTTGCTGTCTAAAACTGGTCAGATATTTTCTCAGAGAATGCTTTCCTGTTTGAAAACGCTGTTTTGTCTGATATTAATTACTTTTATGGAAGCTTCTTCTCTGCTTTCTGAAGCCTGATCTGATTTATTCATACTTCTTAATGTCCGGAGTTTTACCTTATGTGCCCCACTGAGATTAATTGTGCAGCTGTGAGAATGACCTAGAAATGTGTGATGTTTGGGAGAGAGTGCCAACACATGTAGAAGACCTGTAGACATCCTTTAAAAGCAACAAGAGAAATCAGTAATCCACTTGCCTCAATTGCTTCTGGTATTTTATTACTTAGCAGAAAACTCAGGATTGAGTTAAAGCCCAAGTAATTCACTTGCCCAGTGCACGCTTCAATCATCAGATGGTTTTTCCCCATCTCCAAAAGCTACCAAAAAAAGCATATACCTATCCTAATGACATGGTTTAGTGATGGACGTGGCAGTCCTGGGGTAGAGGTTGGACTTGATGATTTTAAAGGTCTTTTCCAACCTGGTTGATTCTAAGATCTTTGAAATCCTTTGTCTTTTCATATGAAATACAAGTTGATTTTAAGCCTCTCCTCTACAGCACATAATAAATTAACCATATATGCAGTGTGAGGAGCACACCAGCTCTTTTCCAATACAGGGAATGGTAAGGAATAGCACATGGGAATTTTTCTTCTCTTTTTTAGTTATTTCTCCAATAAAGTTACTTTTTGAGATATAAGACACCACAAGAGTGGGAATATTCCATGGGATGTGAGTGGTTCCCCAGCACTGCTCTCCTCACAGTTGATATTTGGATCACACACTGAAACAAAACAGACATCAGCTGCAAAATTGCTTACAGTTTCCCATTAAAAGTGACTGTTTCTCATCTCCATTGAAAAAGAAACTATAAAGGATTTTGCATTTCATTTTACATCTTTGGTCTGTACATTTAAGACTCTTTTATGCACCTGTCAGTAACATAATGTTGCCTTGAGAATGAGATTTACTCTAAGCATCTGTTTCAGCTGATTGAATACTTTCTTACTGTACAAAGACTAGTCCATTGTCTGATGAAAACATGTTATTTATTTTCTGAACAATGTCAGGGACTGCTATAGTTTGCATATGCAAATTCTTCAAGTCTATTAAAGAACCATCATTTTTGCACCTTGTCAGATCACTTTTAAGGTATAAGGTAGATAATTTGTTCACTCTATAAATCTGTTGTAAAATATAAAAGCTTGATTTAACACAGAGAACAATTAAGTAGATGTGAAAAGTTTGCAGAATTAAGAGCGCTGGCAATGCAGATCGGGGTTTACTCACAAAGAGCCTTTGTTGGGGACACATTGATATTCTAGATAAGTCCAGACCCTTCTAGGTTTTTTGTTGTAGGGTTTTATTCCTGGGTTACAACAGGGTTGGTTTTTTTCTTTCTTTTCTTTTGTTTTCCTTACTTTGAGGTTGCCTGAGGTTTTACAGTAGCAATCCTGAGATGTACAAATTATACTGCACTAAACACAAAATGAAGTGGAAACGGGAAATTAGTGTACTGCACAGGAAAGGCTGGTTGAGAGGTTGCTGAAGTTCACTTTAAGCTTGCTTTGAAAACAACGCTGCCTTAAAAGTCATCTTTGTGATCTGACTTTCCTTTTCATTTAGGAAATAAAAAGATGGGTAAGAAGAGACTTGTTCTTAACTTGACATCATTACTTTGAGATAAAGCCCTAGCAATTTCATGCTTAAATCAAACATTTTCAGACTGACAATACTGCTTGCTAAGCTTATGTCATGCCTGTGTCTCATTCTACCATTTGATTGTTAACAGTGACACCAGTACAAACTACCACAGAATAAATTTATAGAGAAAGAATGGAATTAAAGGTGAATCAAATGCTATCCAAAATGACCCTGAGCATATGAGATACCCAGTAGGACTGGTAGATACATCACAGTGTCTTACAGCAGGAAACTAAGTGTCTATCTCCAAGGTGTCTAAAATACTGGATGCCATATGTCTTTAGACAGCTGCATACCAATGGGAGCGACTTACCTGAAGCCACAGGTTATAACCTGTTTATCTCAACCCATTGCCCTAACCACGTGAGTTAACCTTCATCTCAAATCTCCATTTGTCAGAGACAAAAAGGATGCTCAGGTCCTTGCTGCCAAATTGCATCATCTAGAAGTATGCACTGCCTCTCACTAGTGGTAGCCTGGAAGGTTACAGCAGAGCTCCTGGTAAATGTAACTGAGCAAATAAAGGAAAAGCAGCAGATTGTTCTCACTAGTGGTAGTTTATCATTGGATTTGACAAGAAGACACTTAGCAGGGAGTTTGTAACCACATGGGAGGTGAGGTAATGCAAGCAGAAGCATTAAGTTTCTGTGGGTCACATTTTTATAGCTGATGGCATAAAATGCAATTAAAGAGGAAAAAAATTAGATTTAGAGACTTTTCATCTATAAAAACCATGTGTGCAAGCTGCATTTTATACCAGCTGCACAATGAAATGTGAAGTATTGAGTAACTGTTTAATTTGAGAGACCAGCTCCTCAAGTTTTAGGTCAGATAAGAAATCAAGGCCACTTATCTTGCTGTGGAGGAGATTAAAGATTAGAGATTTCCTTTTAAGTATTCATAGAGTGCTTGAAGCACTCCATGGATACCAGTGCAAAAAGAAAAAGAGAACATAAACATCCTCTCCCCCCACCAGCAGTCCTTGGATACGATTTCATTCTAAACTTCAGACTCATTAAAGGTTTTTTACCCTGACTAAGTCAGGACCAGGGAGGGAGGATGGTTCTCCAATTGTACTGAAGACAATTTCTGTCTGAAATAGTTTTTTCCTGCAAGCTTGTTACATCACCCACTTCCTTAAACACTCTAGGACCTACTCAACATTTGTGATGTCAAGTAGCTACATAACGTCTGACTTTCTTCTTCAGTTTTAAAAGGAAATTAATTGTTTAGACTTCAAATCTTGGTCTAAGGTTTTGAGGAGCTGTGATGTCCAAGTTGCCAAACTCCAAAATGAAGCTCTTGAGTTCCTAGGAGTTACAGTAATGCTCTCTTCCTCATAATGATGAAAAAAGGGTTTACTTTTGTCTAAAATCATGATCAAGGAAAGAATAATTGGGTTATACTGATGCAATACATATTTTTAGATAGCTCTATTGCCAGGTATATGCACCTATCATAATTTAAAAACTTGCAAAAATTAAGAACAATCTTATTGTTCAAACAAAATATTCTAAGAACAATGTACAATCCCCTTAATGTGTTTTTTGTTCATTTGTTCTTTAATCTAACAGAAGAAGCTGTCACTCCTTTGTCAGTCCTCTGGTTGGCTGCCACTGAGAAATTAAATGTTATAAGGTATTTGTAATGTTATTTAAGTTATATCTAGAATACTTGTGTAATTGCCTTAACCCTTAGTTGAAAACATTACACTGAGGATTTCTAACTGAATTTTAGCCACATAAGAGTTAAGTGGTTGATTTTAGTTGTCTGTAGGAACAGGAAAGTGAAGGGTATTTTTGCAAGGCTATTCATCCTGCCTTGAGATAGATAACCAAACCAGCAGCCCCAGGTGAAAGGTAAACAATGTACCAGCAAACAGGTACACTGAGAGAGGATACCTGTTTCCAGTGAAGGAGTTGCTTAACAGGGTGTGACTTAATGAGTTGGCCTTTGATATCTGCCTATTGGATAAACTCTACCAAAGTGAACACTTTTAAAAGACAAATTAAAACCACATCACACAGAATATTCCCATCGACAGGAAGACATTTATAAATCAGAGCATTTCTTCTCAGACATCACCGCTCACAAATCATCTTCAATGTACGTTATAAAAATGTTATAAAAATAATGGCCCGATTATAACTTATTTTTCCCCCACAGTACTTCAAACACCTGATGTTTGTAGGTACACTCAGGAAATCCCAGAAAATGTCTGTTTGTGCCTATAAGAGCACAGAGATCTTTGAAAACCTGGTTCCAAGGGGATTTTGAAGTGCTGCCCTGTGTTTTAGACTTTATTATGTGAACTTTTCTGCTGTCATGTTCGCCCCTTCCACTAATGAAATGTAACGTGCTAAAGAGACTGTTTACCTCCAAATACATGTGGCTGCTACACAGCAGCATTTACAAACTGCTTTTTGACTGGAATGATTCAAAGACAGTGATTTCTTAATTTCAGTAATATATTGCAAATCTGATCTGTTAAAGAATAGCTTTGCCAAACAAATCACCACTTCACCGGCTTGTATTCACCAAGTCGGCACGTATGTGTAGCAGAGATGTTAAAGCTTGGAACTACTTATGCAACAAGAATAGAATGCTGGTAGATCCCATAATATTGCTTTTGTCCTTAAAATATGGTGTGAATTCAACATAAGAGCACACGTCAAGCATGCTGCCTGATAATTTGGTTTGGGTTCTAATCAACAGCATGTTTACTCAAGTGAAACATGGTCATAAATACACCAAATCTGAATCACATTATGATTCAATGCAAAAAGCTCAGCGTTAAATTGGCTTGGGCTTTTTTTCTTCTTAATTGAAACTCTTTCATTATATCAGAGACAACAGAAAACAATATCTTCAAGGAACTTTGTCAGTCAAATGTTGGATTTATCAAAGTCTACCCAATGAGCCTGAAGCTTCTGTAACACTACTTGTAAAGAGAGAATTGTTTGAAAATTATTTACATTGAAAGTCCTGCTTTTGGGTTGTTTGTTTTGGTTTTGGTTTTTTCTTTCCTAAAGAAAAATTGTCTTCAGACAATTTCCCTGATTTCATGTATGAGTGAGAATCAGAAATGCCAACATCAAGTCATGGAGAGCTAAGAAGAAAAGAAGACTTCATATAAGACTCGTCTAAATTTATTGTGTTAGTTGCAGTGAAGGTTTAAAAGACTTATTTCAGAGCTGTTGTGTTTTGTTGCTTGGTCTGGGTAAATTTTCCCCTACCTTCCTTCCTTTCTCACTGTCCTTTTCTCCTCCTTCCCCTCTCAGTCCTTTTAGGTTCTAGAAATACAAAAGAAACAAACACTTTTTGCAACAAGCCAGCAACAACACAAATCCTGATGGACATGCTTCCCCAAGTAGGCACAGCCTCTCTAACTGACTGAGGAACAGAAAGAAATAAGCCTCTAATGAAAGCACCCAGTGAGTCACTGGGGGTGCGGTTCTGCCTTGCTCTGCAAGCAGAAAGCCACAAATTCAGAAGTGCCCAATTCTGTGACATTTATGACCAGATTTTCCAGCTTAGTTCATTGCTTCATGTTCAATGTCCTGAGGAAAATCTAGCCTTTAACGTCATTTTTCCTGCATGACTTTCACTCAAGTCCATATGTTAGTGGTCTCTGAAGGCCTAGGGACAGCCCAAAGGACATATAAAGCTGAGGGATGAAGACAAAATCTAAGCCAGAGGAATTTAGGCTTATTTGGCTTCCTAAATGTTAGCTGAGTTCTTTGGAAAAACTTGTTTTTAATCTGAATTCTCCATCTGTATGATGCAGAATTCTCCTTTCTTCTATTGTTTATATATCCTGCTCACTTATAATATAAACTCTTTAAAACAAAATGGTCTTATGTGAAGCACAATGGGACCTTGATTCTGGTAAAGTTCATACATGCTTCAATAACACAAATAGTGCAGAATCACCTCAGCTTCCACAAATTAGTGTGATGCATACAAGATATTGATTTTTTTTTTTGCTCTTAGTGAGTTCCCTTTTTCTTCTCTCCTTTTTTCTCAGATCTTTTTGATGGATAAAGAAATAGGTTTATGAGGTCAGAGGCATAACACAGAAAGAGCAATTTAACTCTGTAACAGTAAAAAGAAATCTGAGCAAAGTAACAATCTGTAAGGGAAAAAAGTAATCTAAACGTAAATAAGAAGCTGAAGAAAGAGCAAATTTGGAAGAAAGTTCCCCTCTAAAGGAGATGGAAGATGAAAGACAAGTGGTCTTTAAGATTAAAAAGAACTACCCATATAGAAGTCCAACAGCATTTTGTTCTAAAGTAGTAAAGGGGAGAAACAAATAGACATAAGAAAGATGGAGGGAACTGTAAGTCAACAGGAAACAATGACAGGTGTCCTGGGTTCAGCAGTTGCAGTCAGTTTTTCTTCTCTTTAGTAGCTGTGTTTTGAC
>NDXB01002312.1:0-29045 GCA_002631895.1 Agapornis roseicollis | reverse complement strand
TTTTTTTTTTTTTTTTTTTTTTTTTTTTGTAATTAAACCAAAATGTGCTGTTATTTGGTCCAGTTAAATTTTTCCCTCTGCTACTCAGGTTAAGTAGCTAGCAATTGGATTTTGATTGATTCTTCTGTTTCCTATTCCATTGTTGAACATTTGTGTTGGGACAGTGGAGATGGTTCATATCTTCCTTGCTTCATAAATGTTGTGGACTGACTGACAGTGTCATTGCTGCCATGTTCCAGTATTCCAGTATTTCTGTCAAGGATTTCTGTTTCTTGCTTGGCCTCTTCTCTTCTTGAAGGCTGGGCATTGGCAAGAGGCTGGCAGGGGATGCAGATGGGACAAAAAGGGTATTTCATACTATATAGCATCATGCTTAGCAATAAATAAAACTGCTAGGGGATAGCCTTTTCTTGGCAGCAGATGTTTGGAGACTGGCTGGACATTGGCCTGTTGGTAAGAGGTGATAAATGATTGGTTTTGTACCACTTGTTCTTTTCTTCCTTTTTCCTTCTCTTATTAAACTGAGTTTTTTTCTTTTGCTCTTCCAGTTCTCTATCTAGACTATTCTAGATTGAGTTATGCTCTAATATATCTAGAACAATAGGTCTTCAATACTTTGGTCCGTTAGTCTACGAAACTCACCTGGGCTTATATAATTTCTCTCCTATTGTGTGTAGGGGATGTGGCTGTGGTCCTTGGTAGCAGGGTTGTGCTGCCTCCCCACAGGATCATATTTTTGGGTGTTAGTCTTCCTTCCATGGGTGATTTGAGCAGTGGTCTATTTCACTCTGTTTATCTCCTTCCTGTAATAGCTTGCTGCAATCAGAAAGACAAGCGTATTCCTTTAAAGCTGTTTTCTTCTTTGAAAGAAGCAACCTTGATGGGTATATCCTGTGGTTTTTCTTCATGTTTTTGTCAGTATCATGCAAGCTGTTGTATGATATCTAAGAAATTATCCCCAGAATTAACTATGATAAATAATTAGAGGCGATTAAACGTCTGTTTAATCTGTAGTCTGTTCTACACTATATGAATAGATCTGACTCAATATTGTTTTGTTTACTTCTGTTTTTCATAGATAAACCCACTCACTACCAATGGAAAATAGACTTTTGGACCAGTACTTTTTATTAACTGTATTTTAGGATACAATTTCGATGTTCAAAGTGTCTCATGAAGCAGAGCCATTTTATTAAAATCAATAACTAGATGCTCATTTGTCTTCTTGAGCTTTCAATTACAGATTTTAATATTTTGTATTTCCTTGATTTGTAACTGTTCCTTACTGCTTAGGAAATGTGAAGAAGTGTAAGCAGCTCCTTCAAAAAGCTGTAGAGTGCTCTGCTGTTCCACCAGAAATGTTGGAAACTGCTCTGCAAAACTTTGATTCACAAAAAAAGCAGTTGCTTTCAGATGAGGAGAAAGAGAACATAGCAGGTAATTGCAGTTACTTAAGATGTTGGTTGAGTTTATGCATGTTTTAATTCTGAATTGGAAAAAATCTTTCTAATGTGCATCCATTCTAGATAATTTATAATCTGCTATTGTCTAAGAAGCAGACATATTTATCTGTCTCAATCTTACTCCTTCAGTGCTTGGTTCCATTTTCAACGCAGTAACCTGTAGGAATTGTTTTTTGTTATTTTGTTTTGAAATAAATACAGTCTGCAGTACTACCTGAATAATTCTAACTAATTTACCTATAGTATCAAGCACACAAGAGTCTGGACTTCAGAGCACATTTGGAAATCACAGAAGCATAAAAAGGAACGATTGTGGTGAAAATTCTTCTACTGTTACCAGACTTTTGCTTGGGTAATGGCTTGATTTCTTAACTTTTAATTTCTCAGAACATCATTTAAACCAAAACTAAACAACGTTGTGTTTTCTTTTTTCTTGCCTCCAGGGAGGAAAAATCACAGGAACTTGATGCTCTAGTTAATTACCACAATCTAGTAAGACCACTAAACAAATCTAACCAGGTAAAACGTGTAACACTTTGTTTCAAAATCTTAAAATTATCAACTTCTGCTTTACACAATTGATAACTTTGAGTTTCTCCTAGATCTGCCCCTTTGGGAGGGTTCCTGTTAAACTAGCAGCTGATGGTGATGATGTGGAAAAGACAGATATCCCACTTACAGCTAGTGTTATGAAGAGGTATGGTTGCTGGGTTTACTACAGCACAAAAGATTGCAATACTCATTTTCAACAGGTTTTTTTTATTGGACAGTGGAAATGTAAGATGTTAAAATTGATCTAAATATTAACAACAAGGTCTTATAATGTCAAAAAGATTTTTAAATGCTCATTTTTAGCATAAATCACATGATAATGATTATATTAAGAAAGTAGTTCTGCTTGTTTTATTGTGAAGTAACTGTTCAGTGTGGAAGAATCTGCCAATTAAAATAGCACTTTGCTACATGTTATCTGACTGTAACAGAACCTGAAAGTAAACAGGAGAGGTTTTTCCCCCCAGTCAAGCCTGTTATGCTAACTTTCTTCCTCTCTTATTGCTGTGTGATTAAATTCATGCTGAAATAGGACACTGTGGAAGAAACATGTAGTTAAAGGGTAAAACCCACATACTTAAACTCTCAGAAGTTAGCTAAAGCATAATATTCTGAATCTCTGAAAGTAGTTTATTAAGGTATTTTGCATAATTGTATTGTTTTGTCAGGTTATAAAACCACCACACTGTTGGGTTTTAGGATGCTAGCCCATAGCTTATTACGGTTTTTATGGAAGACAACTAATTCTGTTACTTCATAGAATGATGTTGGCAGTGCTACAAGGGATTTTTTTGTATTGTTTCTCATTTGGCTGTCGGAGTAGATCTGCCTTTATATCTGAAAGTTGTAGCCAAAAGTCTTTGTACAACTGCCTTTTTAATCTGGTTCACAAAAGGTGGTCACTGCATTATATGTTGGCATGCAATGTAATTAACAATGGTGTTTCAACAGGCAAATATCGGGCTCCAGGCTTACAGCCTTCATTGCACCTTTTCCACCATCAGAACCAAAATCTAGTGGGAATGATTCACATGACCTGAGAGACTTGCAGGTAACTTAAATCTTATTTTAAAATAGATATAAGGAAATTTACCTGACAGTCCTATGGTGTTGGAAAGTAAAATAACATATTCTTTTTTCCCAATTCAAGTGAAAATTCTACCTTATTTCTATTATTAAGTATGGTTGAAAACTGTTATGCATAATAAAATCAAGAATAGAAAGCACTTAGCTCTTTATTATAGAAACTTTATGATGGAATTTGAGAGCATTGATGGATTTAAAAATAGTATCAGTAATACTTGTTTGTTTATCTTGAACTGTTTTCTGAAGCGTATTTGCTTTATGATCCATCAGTCATTAATTACCACAAGGAAATGTCTTTTGGACACTGTGCTTAAGGTCTCCTTTGATTATTTTTAGGTGCTTTTTGTTTCCCTTAGTCCTTAAACAAAACAAAACAAAAAAATCTTTGCATTTGCAGATGTTGGATGAGAGCAGCTCAGAAACAGCTACCAATTCAAGTGTAACTCTCAAAGCCAAAACTGGTACAAACCTTGCAGTGAAAAAAGAAGGTAACTATTAATATGAGATGTTCATGTAGTTCTTATAGGTTGCCCATATTTTCAGAAAACAGACTTAAAATTGGAAGCATTGCAATAAGCCTGTCATCAGTGCTTTACAAACCTGGCCCATGTCCCATGATGTTTTAGTGCAAATTATGAATATAATCTTGTTCTATGTGTTGAAGGTGGTAATTGTGTCTCTGTTACAGTTACAGTAGTATGCTAAGATTTTTCTACTAGTATCCTAAAATTTTCCTAAGAAAGTTGCCATATTACTGCACTGAACTGAATGTGAATCCTGAAGATTACATTAATGCCTTTTAATGCATGATTCCAGTAAGTCAGTGGTGTTCGTTTATTCTGACTCAGAAAATGAGGTACAAGTCTTCTAGAGACTGTGAGAGAAATCTGCCAGGAACTTTCAAGTACTGAATATCAAGTCTTTTTAATATCTGTTGGTTTTGGTTTGTTTTTTTTTTTTTTTTTCCTCAGAAAATGAAGTCCAGCATCAGGAGTTGAAGACACCAGAGCTAAGGAGTCTGGAAAGTCAACAGCAGCAATCTAGTTCTGGTGAAAGGTATAGAAAGCAGTTGGATCAGATAAAATTAAACTGTGTTAACACCAGAAAAAAATGGTCAAGTCAAGAAGTGACACAGAAAAGCTGCTATAGAGAGGTAAATTAACAGGAATATGTAGTGGTTTTCTAGCTGGAGTACCCTTCACATGTTGAAAAATGATTTCTTTGTTCTGAATTGTGGCTTCTTGTGTAAAATAATATCATGCTTTGCCCACTGTAGGGAAAACAGTCAAGCCTTGAACAACCTGGTCATCCTGTTTCAAAAGGATTATCACCACCAGATGCTGTTACAAAGAAAAGTGATCCATTACATGTTTGTGGAACACCAAACACCAGATATGGGGATTATATGGACTGGTAAGCTACTTCCTTGAGCCGCACACTTGTGAAAGGTAGTCAGTCTCTGGTAAGACTTTAGCAGGTTTTATAAGAGGGGTTAAGTTTCTCTTTAGACCGCAAATGATTTCTGAGTGTTTCCAATGCTTGATATCAATCCCTGACTTTAAAATTCAGATTGGATTTAGGGAACTTTGCCTTGCCTGTCAGCTTTTCAGCTTTTGAAAGTATACCATCAAGTCATTAAATCCTTACAGCATTTACCTCTTCAATGCCTGCTGTGTGACCCTGTCTTTTGGATGCCTTGTTTTCTTGAGGCTGACAGGCTTTTTAGATTGAAAACTGTGTATCAGTCTAGTTTCCACGATGCAAGTGTGGGCTTAAAAACAAACAAGTGTAAAGAGTCTAGGTGCTTGCAGAATTAAGCACTCAAGTTAGTAAATGCTGGCATTTGTTTATCTATGTAATCAGAAATTGGGCTTAAACCCCTGTGTGCTTTGATGAATCCTCCTAATTATATGATTAGTTACTATTTTCATAAGTCTCTGGTATGAATAGGTAATGTGTACAATGAGTAACTGCTGTGCCTGTTGGTATGACCTCTGTAGCTGTGGAATATACAATATACGTAGTGCATAAAGTGCATCATTTCATAGTGGAACTTGATAAAGGTAGTCCTTGAATACATTCTGTTCTTGCTTCTTTCAAACTTTTGGTAATACAATTTTTTTTTAAATTAATCTATCATTACACGCAGTATGTACAGCACATGGTTAATCTGCACAATTGTTGAGTGCTTCTGTGTTCAATGAGAACCATGCTTTTGACTTTTTTTTCCCCCAAGTTCATCATTTTATTATCTACAAAAAACATCCTAGGCATATGAATTCTTCTCCAGTTCTGCTCTTATCACTTTATTTACATACTGTGTATGTGGGGGGAAGTGTATTTGATAACATGATGTATTTACATTAAGGGAACAAATAAAAAAATCAAGGATTTCTTGCAGTCTTTAATTTTCTTAAATACATGATGTTTCTGCTCATATACAGCATAGCTGCAGCTCTCAAAAAACCCTCTAAACCCTCTCATGATTGCCTTGAATCTGTTTGTCTCAATAGCTTAAAAGTTCTTAAACTTAAAGTTACTTAAACTCAAAGTAACTTAAACGTAAAATTCTTCTTCATTTAAAAAGGTTTTGAATAAAGAACAGTAAGCTGAAGAAAACCACCTGTGGTGCAAACTATCTTACAGTCTTCTAGTTATATGGTGCTTTCACTTTCCAGTTTATGGGGAATATTCCTATATCCACCTGGTATCTGGATATGGAAATTTGATTAGTGACTATGTTAAGAAAGAATTCCCAAGTATGTTATAGTTGAAGTGTACTTCTAAAGGCCTTCTAAGTGAAGAAGTTGAAGTGGTCATAATGCTAATTATTAAATGTAGCAGGGGCTTAAATTTTTGCTAGTCAAATAGGGTTTAACTTTTAAGGAGCACTGTAGCTTTAAACTTTGTTAGAATAACTTAAAAATACAACCAAATGCACACATTGTCCATAATTTCTTTTAGTTTCAGAACACCAGTTGTAAAGAACAACTTTCTATCAGGATGTCAAATTTCTACTCCCTACAGCCAGCTTCCGTATTTCCTACCACACACTCCAGCAACTCCATTTCAAAACCAAGTTGGTTTGCAGGTAACAATTTTAGGCTGTCTTCTGCCATTTTTCAGTACGTGTTTTTGTTGGAGACTTTTATAGGTTAAATACATGAATGCATTTTTTCATCTAAAGTACTGTTCATCTTTCTGGAGGAAAAACTGAAATACTCTGCATATTCTCAAGATAGCTGTTAGAATATATATGAAAAATATATGAATTGAGTTTAGGTTAAAAAAACTAGCTCTTGAAAAATCAGTTCAGTTGTGTCAAAATCCTGAACTCTTTATGTCTGAAATTTTGTCTGTTTCATGAAGTAAGTTATGAGAAGGCTGAGGAGTGGCTGTTTTTGTTGTGTTACGCTTTTATAGTGGTACGACCTACTGCAGTGGAGTACCTATAAAGAGAAGCAGCCTGTGTTTAAAAATCATGTGTCTGAGGGAGGTAAATAATGAAGAAGGAACATAACTGTTCGTTTTAATGCATTTGTAGTGGCCTGAGATCATGTAAAATTTGTTACTTTAGATGGGTTCTACATTCAGGTAGACAGAATTGGGGATAGGTTTACTTAAAGTTTGTGGCTGTTCTACAAGCTGTGGCTTGGTGTAGAAGGTCTAGGCAATACAGGCTATTTCAGTTTCACAGCAGTGAAACAGTGAAGTTTGCCAGTTAGTAGCTAACTTCAAATAAAATAATAGGTGCAGTACAGCTCTATGCTGTGATTTGAAAGTCTCTTAGATAATCTAGGTATGATAGTTTCCAACACTACCTAGAGGGAGTTGTCTCTAATAAACTGAGAAGTCTTCTTAAAGAAGACCCTTTTCTTGACTTCCAGTATGAAAAGCATTGGTGTCTTTTTATAAGTTCAATAATGCTAGATGCCAAGTGATGATTGTTATACAAATACTTTAAGCTATGATGATATTTAGCTTTCAGTTAGAGTTTAACCTTATACACTTTATTTTGCTCAGAAAGACCATGTCAACTTATTAACTTAAAAAGTAGAGCTCTACCAAGTCCTTCTGCATGTATACCAATATACCAGTAGTTATTTTCTTACTTTCTGTATTTACGTAGGTTCCAGCTTCTATACCTTCACATGAATGTCTTGCCATCAAAGGAAAAGTTTATACAATATTGAAGCAAATAGGTAGTGGAGGCTCAAGTAAGGTAAGATGATTTTCTATCCTTTTACAATCACTCATGCACTTACATAATAGTAGTTGTGTTGTAAGCATACATGTTGAATTCATCTAATGAGTGCCTAGTATTAACATGTACAAAGTGTTTTATCCAGAGAACCTAGACTTTGTTTTTCAGTGCTGTGCTTAGACTTTATCCCTCATGTATGCAGGAGAAACATAGCACACAGATTAGATTTGGTACAATGCAGTTTTATCTGAGTCTTCAGATAGCCTGCAATAATAGCAGAATTAATGTATTATTTTGAAAACTATTCTTCAATGATTACAGGATGTTAAGCACAGTACTGTTCACTTTAGTGGAGAAATAAAGTAAATCCAGAGAGTAGATAAAGGGGGTGGTATTGAAGTGAAAGATAAACAGTGAACAAAACTCTGAACAGATGTGGTCAGAACATTGAATGGAAGCAACAGATCTGGGAAAAAGTGATCACCCAACTGTCAAGAGCATTTAAAAACATTTCACTTATATCAGTAAAAAACAGTGGGAGCCCACTTCCTTTTGTTTTCTGCATGAAGGCCTGAATGTAGATGGGTTGAATATAATTTCTGTGGTGGAGTGAGTATTAAAATGCCTAATAAAATTGGGTTTTCTAAGATGTGCTGTATTATTACTGTACATCTTAATTTGAGATGCTGTTGTTTAGGGTGGTGTGATTACATGTTGGGAAATATGTGATTTGTAAGCTTGATTTTCCTGATCTGGACAGATCATCCTGTATTACTTCTGTAACTTTTGTGAGAAGTGGAGTGTGTGAGTGAGTTGCTTTTTGTAAAGAAATTTGAGGTCATAGGAACTTGCATAACAGTTTTGGCAAAATCTCTTGTTCAGAAGAGAGAATTGTAATAAAAACCCAACACAGTCTTATGTGACTTAAATTTCTCTTCTGTCTGCTTTCTTCTGTCTCCCACACTTCTGCTTCACCTATTGCTTCTGTCTGTGAGGACTATTACTGACCACATGCACAGCCTAAGGATTTCTGTAAGGGAAATTTGATGCATGCATTGATAAATCCTCCCTAACAGCCTATGTAATGCTTAATCTGCAGTACATGGAAAAATCCAGCTGCTTTGCATTCATCCACTAAGTGGGTGACCCTATCACTGGAGGGTATAAAATCAGCTAAAAGGATTTGCCCCTTGTCAACCTGTGTTTACCATGCCTGATGATTGCAATTGTCCTTTAAAAGCCTTTCAAAAGTACCCAGTATGATCTTTGTAATTTTGCAAAGAACTGAAGTTAGGCTAAGAGGTGTGTGGTTTCCTGTTTCTTCTCTCATGCCCTTCTTGTAAATTGGAATAACATGGGCTCCAGTCAGCGGAGACCTCTAGGAATAAAAGATTCCTGTGTTGGCAGCATACAGTTGTAGAATGAGGCAGGGTAGAAGGGGGCCTCTGCATGTCAGTTAGTCCAGTGGTATTCCCAAAACAAGGCCAAAATAGAGCAGGTTGCTCGTGGCCTTTTGCATTTGAAGTTTTGAGCATTGCCAAGGATGGAGATGCCACAGCCTCTGTGGATGACCTCTTCACCTGTTTGTTTACATGATAGTGAAAAATTTCCTGATATGTAGTTTAAGTTTTCCTTGATTGCCTCTCATAATGCAATGGTTCAAGAGGAATCTGTCTTTTACATACATGTTTTTTGAGTAGCTGAAGACAGCAATAAGATTCCCCCTAGCCTTCTCATCTTACGACTGAACAGACTTGGTGCCCTCAGCCTCTAATGTGCTATGTGGTCTAACATCAGTCGTCTTCGGTGTGATGAGATGGATGTGCAGTGGTAGGTCAAATCGTTAGCTCTGTGGGAGGTGTTACTTTGCGTTCTTTATCTTAGGAACATTTGAGACTTGTGATCAAATACACCTCATATAATATAATGTGGTACCAAGATGGTTTCTGATAGAGGGCTGTTTGTTGTAAGTGGTGGCTTCTTTCTGAATTTTTTCCTTATGTTGCCTTGTATGAACTTTGTAAATTTAGTGTTGCTTCTTCCTTTTGAAAAGGTGGAGTTTTCTTTGAAATTCTGGCTATGGTGAGGTAAAGTACCATAGTAAATCAGAACTAGGATTGAATGAAGCTATTAACTGATATTGTTTTGCAGGTGTTTCAAGTGCTGAATGAAAATAAACAGCTACTTGCTGTCAAGTATGTGAATCTAGAGGAAGCTGATCAACAGACTGTTGAGAGCTATAAGAATGAAATTGCTCATTTGAGTAAACTGCAGCAACACAGTGATAAGATCATCCGTCTTTATGGCTAGTGAGCAAACAATTTTATTAAACTTGTATCTTTTTATGTAAAGAAGTTGCCTTAAATGTTACCATAAGTATATTTATTTATTTTCAGTGAAATTACTGATCATCATATCTACATGGTAATGGAGTGTGGAAATATTGATCTCAATAGCTGGCTGAAAAAGAAGAAAAAAATTGATCCATTGGAACGAAAGAGCTATTGGAAAAATATGCTGGAAGCTGTTCACACAATCCATGAATATGGTATTAAATAATTATAGGTATTTGTATAGGTTATGATGGAGATGTGTTTAAATTTTGTGGGTGGCACTGCTTTAATTTTGGTGTAAGCTTGGTGATCTTCAAAGATGGGTATTTATTGTCTTATGAAGAATTTTCAGTGAGACAAGTAAAACTTGATGCAGAGGTAGACTGATTTTGCTAACTTAAAGGGATCTCAAGGTATTACCATTGTATAATGCTTTCTATTTCTTTGCAATAGCCAGAAAATAATCCTTTTTGTATTAGACTACATTGTATGCTCTAAGCACTGCTTGGTCTTCATTAAAGTCAAATTTCAGCCACTCATCCTTTCCCAAAAGCTATCATTAATGTCGAAGCTTCATACACAGCTCTATTGTCTTTACTTTGAGACAGTGTATCAGCTTTTTCTCACAGTTCTTCAGGTCTTCCTTTCTTCTTTACCTGTATAATTGAAGTGCATGCCTATGTATTGTATGGCTTGTAACGTAAAGGAGAGCAGATTTGGATACTTTTCCTACTTAAGTGAAGAGACTTGCACATATAACAGAGAACATCATCTTGTTACAGCACGAGAACACTGGGAACATTCAATAATACAGAAAGATCACTAAAACACAGGCTACATGCTATTGTGGTGTGTCCTTGGAGCAAACAGTTTTACAAAATATAGAGATGGATTGGTTGATTATATGAGTAATAACCAAAATTCATAATAAATCATGTAATTAGGGTGTTTGAGAGGTCGGTTTTGTAATTCTCAGTGAATAGTACATTTGAGATAAGGAAGTAGAAAATATCTGACTAAGCAATGTAATTATTTTAAGTACCTGCTTAGCTGATTGCTGAAGAGAAACCTACAGGAGTGGATAAGCCATTGAATTGCTCCAGAATGGCAGTTCAGGATGGCAGTGTACATACAGCCTGTCCCTAAGTGAGAGGAACTATGCAGCTCAAGACTTTTGGAGTTATTCTGGGGTTCCTGCAGATCTGAATAAGTAATAATTCAAACTATAAGCTCATGCAAGTCTTAACTGTTTAAAAAGAATAGAAACACCTATGAAATTTGCAAAGAATAATTTGTTTTTGAACTGGTAAAACTGATCTGTACCTTGTTTCCGTGCAAGTTCCCCATAAGGGAACTGAGCAATAAAAAAATCCCACAGTGGTAGCTTGGACTAACTAAGCCTGAGTTGACTTTAAACTTTTTTTTATACAGGCATCATTCACAGTGATCTGAAACCAGCAAACTTTCTAATAGTTGATGGGATGTTAAAGCTGATTGACTTTGGCATTGCAAACCAAATGCAGCCAGATGTGACGAGCATCATTAAAGATTCTCAGGTGAAATACTTCTGGAAAATCAATGTACATACTGCTATACTACTTGCTGATTATGTTAATATAGTACCTTCAATGAATGCTGAATGTTTATGCTGAATGATTTTTATATGTGTATATAAATATTCATATATATGAATTTTTACATGTTTTAATCTAAAAGAATAGCAATGACCTTTCAGCCTTACTGGAAACAAATTTTCAAGATGCTTCTCAGTACTTTGGGACAAAAATCTTACTTTTATTGAGTTAATTTAAGTGCTTTACTTGAATATTTTTACATTTTTATGCCTAGGTTGGCACAATGAATTATATGCCACCTGAAGCAATAAAAGATATGTCTTCCTATGGAGAAAATGGGAAATCTCGATCTAAGGTAACACATGATCTTCTTTTCCTCCTATTCCCTTTCTGTTAAGAAGAAAGTGATTCAACCATATAATTTAAGGCTTAGTATTCTCAAAATCTTCCACTGAAACCAGAATAAAGAGGGTCCATTGTGCCACAATGATGGGCAGAGAATGAAGGCTAAGTTTATTCTTCTCCCTACCTAAAAGCATTTTACAGACAGTGTTTAGAAAAATAAGTGCTGAATTAATCAGTAAAATTGTAAGCAAATCATAGTCATGCTTTTAAAGTCTTTTAAGTGAAAGGCAGGTTTTGGAAGAAATGTGTGCTACCTGATAAAGTCTTTTAGAAGATGATGCAGTGAAATCTAGTGTTTTAGGGGGAAACATGTATGAGTTCTGGATATCCTCTTTTTCTGTGCTACAGAATACTGTATATTGTAGAATTTCTTATAGTGTTACCAGGCCAATGGAATGTGAATGATGAGGAAAGTACTGAAGGAAAGCAATTTCACATTGGAAGTCAAACTTTATTACGGGGGGTACGTAGTTCTATGGAAAAGTATTTTAAAAAAATCTTATGCATGTGCATATGCGCACTCAAAGAGTGTGACTTTTTAACAGTTACAGAGAAGTATTACTATGTAGGGAATCACAGTCTTGTCTTTCTAAATACAAAATGGAATGGTTTATATGGATTTCTTTTGTTAAGGATGAGACTTTTTTGCCTTTCTTACACTTTCAAAAATTGCGTGCCAAGTGCAGGCTTGTTCTGGAGCTCAGCTGATGTAAGCAGAAATCAACCTCACCATTCTGCTTACTTGGTGCCTCTTTTCCCCACCTACTCTTCACCACTCCCCCAAACTTTATGTGCTTTTCTTAAAGTGCTTCAGCTTCAATAGAAGAAGTGGAAAGTCCCTCTGTCATGAATAGCACAGGGGTAGTGGTTGAAATATGGGTCTGAATCCATTAAACCCAGAGGAACTGAACTCTGGCTTCCCATTTCAGAGACATAGCTGACATATCTCACAGGTTTCTGAATGCTTTTATTTGTGTTTACTCATAAATCTGAAATCAGAATCCTGCTGCTAACAACTAATCATGATTTTATTTAAGTTCAAGTAACGTGATTTTCAAAGATGATAAAAATAGGTTTCTTACAGAATATTAGTGAATTAGTGAGTATTAGTGACTTAGCAAACACATCACTCTCTTAGTAGATAATGGCATGCTGTCTTGGTGATTTTTGTGTGATAGTTACCAAGATCTGTTATGTTTAACATACAGGGTTAAATGAAATGACTGTGTAATTGTATGATAAATTAACTGAAAGGACAGTTCCTTAAGTGAGAACTAATCTTTTCTGTTTGTTTGTTTTCTTTTTTTTAATTTGTTTGGTTTTGTTTGTTGTTGCTATATTAGATAAGTCCCAAAAGTGATGTGTGGTCATTGGGATGCATTTTGTACTGTATGACATACGGAAGGACTCCATTTCAACGTATAACAAATCCAATGAATAAAATGCACGCTATCGTTGATCCTAGTTATGAAATAGAATTTCCAGATATTGCTGAGAAGGATCTTCAAGATGTGCTAAAGGTAATTGTCCCTTAAGCTTAATTTTGTGTCAAATAATGGCAATTTTTTTAAAGCATATTTTCATAAACTGAGTTATGCTCAAAAAACTTCTTTCACAGTTAAGTGCTCACTGCTATTTGTAGTGACAGTCCTTGTTCCAAAAGAATTAAGCTAGAGCTGCTTCATGTAGCTTCCATGGTAGAAGTTTGGCTTAACTCCCTTGGCTGAACAACATAAAGGCTTTTGTACTGATCAACCTTTCCCTCACCATGCATATCTGTCTGCTTTAAAAACTTGAGTCATGCTTTTACTCAAGCTGTTACTGTGTTGCTCAGCAGATAATAAACTGAAATCCATAAAAACTTATTCCCTTAACTCTCAAATTTGTATCTTTGTCATTTGGAATTAAAGGATATTGTAAGCTCTGGTCTTCACCTTTTCTGACACTGTTGCTTGAGTAAAACAGGATTCTAAGCATTAGAATAAAGATAATTGTTAATGGAGCCAGTTAGGTTAATTTGGGTCTTTTGAGTATGAATTTTAGCAATAAGTAGTTCTGACATGCTCTACATGGTCATTTAAAGGTATTCACTGTTAATTTGTAGGAAAACTTAATTTATAGGCAAAGCATCTTCCTCTTTTTTAATTTACAGCGCTGTTTAATAAGAAACCCTAAACAAAGAATATCTGTTTCGGAGTTGCTGGTACATCCCTACGTTCAAATTCAAAGTCATTGTCAAACAGGTACATTTATTTTCAAGTATGCTTTTATTAAATAGTATTTATAATTCTGTTTAAGAAAACAAAATGCTTTACTCTTGCGTGCCCTTACCACCTGTTGGTGTAACAGTCTATTTTGTTTGCCTGTGTATGTTTCAGAAAAAACTTCAGTATTTTAATTTTCAAGGCTCTTACAAACTGCCCTGGTAATTTATACCTAGTTGTGTACAGCTTTAGCATAACTGTAAATTAATTGCAGGTGCTCCAAATGCAAAAGGAACAACAGAAGAAGTGAAACGTATCCTTGGCCAGCTTGTTGGTTTAAATTCTCCCAACTCTATTTCTAGAGCTGCTAGGGTAAGTAAATTGCTTGTGTTTTGTGTGAGACTCTGTGTTCATGCAAAGGTTAGGATATTTGATATTGGAAGCTGAAAGAATACATTCATCACAGCTTGTAACTACAGCTGGAAAAAAAAACCGCACTCGTAGTGTGCGTGTTTACAAGCATGCAGAATCTCCACATCCTTCTGAATGGGAAGGGTTGAAAGGTTGATGGTAATCTTGATTTTGTTTGGTTTTTTTTTTTCTTTTCTTTCTTTTCCACCTCCTACTACGTCTGTATTGCTTTATTTCCAAGTCCCCCACTGCTCTAGCATCTGCTTACTAAAACAGTCCTCACTGTGCAGCCTTGCTTTTAAGCTGCCCAAAGCTCTGGTAGGTCTTCTAATTTAAGAAACATTATTATGTAGAAATGATCTAGTGTGCAGGCTTTTGGACTGCAACTGTTCTTACTTCCTGGAAGTCGCTGAATTGTTAACACATCACTATGTGTATATTGGTCCCTGTATGTTTATGAATTCCAGCCTCTGCTTACTGTCTGAAAGAAAAGCTTAGTAACTTTTTACCAGCTCGGTTCTTCCCACCTACATTGTCTTAAGTGTGTATGTATTTTTTGATTTGACAGAACTTTTAGTAGAGGTCTGGAATATTTCAGTGCATGGTGACTTATTTCAAGTGGCAATGTTTGTTATAAAGATATAGTTTGAATGCGTATGTGATACAACTGTTTTGATTAACTTTCAGACTTTATATGAACAGTGCAACAGTGGTAAAAGTCTTGATGTATCAGCATTTGCAAAACACGCAAGTCAAAAATCATGGACCACAAAATGATGTACTACTGCTCAAGATGCAACAGAGATGTCTGGTCTGTTCGGAAGATATTTTGTTCTGCTAGCTTTTGAAAGGACACTCAGCATAAAGTTCACATTTTTAAATGTTCCTTGTGTCTTCTGGTAATGCTTGCAGATCATTACAGAGAATTTGAGTGAATGGTTTTTCACTGTGGGCTGTTCACTCCTTGCATGCCACAATGAAAATTACTAGTTGGCGATTATGGTCTTTGTTACTTCCAGAACACAACAGTATTTGGAGTACAAAAATTTGAATGAGAATCTTCAAGCTTCCCTGAAGCTAAAACAAAGTAGTTTGTAAAATGCCAACTGGTGTACATGAAAAAAAATGCAAGTGTGTTTTGACATATCTCCTATGTTATGAATGCAAGGTATTATGCACTTCTGTCCTTTGCCAACAAATATGTCTGTTTATATGGGGTCAGTTACCATGCTGATATAAACATGTCAATGTCATCTAGTTTTTAAGGTGTTCCTGTGGTTAAATGACATGGTAGAATTGCTGTTCTGAAGCTATATGAATCCAATGGCTTTTGTTCTATTAAAACTGCTGCTAAAAATTCAGTATGCCTTTCAAACTTCAAAATAATAGAAAACCCATCAAGATTCATGATGGTCAGAGATCACTAATTTGGATTTTTAAAAGCACTAATACTAAGTACTCTTTAAAATGTACCAAACTGCAGGACTGGTTTTTATGTGATTGTTGGTTGTTGACTGGGCTTTAAGAGTTGGAATTCTTACACTTGCACCAGAAATTTAAATTTACCTTATTCAAAGATGTTAAAATATCCAGTAGCTTGAAATTGGGGAACAAAATCCATTGCCTTCAGTTTCATGACCGCTGCCATGCTGCCGTTTGCCTTCTAAAATGTGGAGTGCTCTCTATTGATCGAGCATTTTGAATAGTCTGCCTCTCATTCATAATAGACCTGCTTATAAAGAGCCCAACTTCATTATTAAAGTGTCTCTTTCATTGTTTATCTATGTGAGTTAAGAGTATGACGTACTCCTTGATCAGTGACGGCAAAAGCTGGTCAGCACAAGGGAAACTTCCCTTGACAATTTCTGCCTCTTGGATTACTCAGGTCTCATTCAGATGAACACTGAAATATTTTAAGTCTTTGTGATAACTTCTGTGTTTTGTGTTTAAGTTTGGATAACTCCAGTTGGGAAAAGATGTCATAATGTAATGCTTCACAGAGACCGAAGTTGAGGGAAGTTTGTCTGTTATTGTATGCATGTATTTAAATAGTCGCTTCCCCCTTCTGAGTAACTATTTTTGTTCAGATTTTCTGGATTCACTCTTTTTTTTTTTTTTCCATTTTGATGTTAATGTTGGGTTTCACTGATGTGTTGCTGCCAGCTGATTTCTGTGCCTTTTGTTTCCGGGACTTGTGAAAGATTGAGGCTCAAAAGTCTGAGTGGTGTGGTGCCACTGGTTACCTGTGAACCTGAAACTGGGACAGTACTGCAAGATCTCCATAAGGAAGGCCTCTGAGTAAGGGATGTAGTCTAGTTTACTCTGCCACTTGCTTACTTGCTCCCTGACATTATACATCCAAGCACTGGAGTGTAAATCAAGTGCCTGGAAAGTTTTTCCTGCCTCTGCAGTGGAGGTGCATGTTCATAGCGCTCCTGTCATCCCTGTGCCATCTGGAAGGTCAACAGAGCATCACAAAACACTGGGTAGTTGTGGTTGATGTTCTCAGCATGTGAATGTTGTTCTTGAAAACTTTCATTTTGACCCTATGAAGGGCCAATTTACACTGCCTTTGTCATGTGTATTAGCTGGGCTGAGATACTTTTACCTTTGCTTTGTCTAGGTAAGCTTGTCTTGCACCCAGAGTAATAAGCATATTGTACTGCATGCTCTAGTCTACTTTCCCTTAGTGTTTATAAGGGATCACTCATTACTGACAACTTTAAAAGACAAAGAAAATGCCTGGAATATGCCTATCTCAACATCAATACTTGAGAAAAGACTTTATTTCAATGTGTTCTTGTTATCTCTCCTGCCATTGGTTTATCTTTTTTTCCTTTTTTTTTTTTTTACTTGACTGCCCAATAAGAACTGAAGAATGAGAGAAGAATAGTGCACACTTTGATGGTAAATGATAAAAGAAACTTGGAAGTAGTGTATTCTTTCCTAAACTTTTGCTTTGATTTTTAAACAAAAACTTTAGAACATGTTAATGTTAATAAAAGCACCTCTTTCTAGGTGGGAAACTTTGTTCTCAATTGTCTCATATTCAAAGCAGCAAGACAACTCTTCAAATAATAAAAAAAGTTCTCTAATGAAGAGCAGTATTTGTGTAATTTTGTCAGGCCTCTGCTTAATGTCTGTGTTTAAAAGCCTCTTAAACCCTCCCTGCCTTCAGTTGCCAGGTACAACTATCCTGCTGGGACAACTATCCTGCTGGGACAGAGCTGGTGCTTGTAAAAGAGTATTAACTATTCCAGGGTGTGGTGTTCCCATGGCTTTGCAACAGGGGCCCTCTTTGTTTCAGGTTAACAGTGATTCTTGGGGTTACACAGGGATAGTGATTAGGGATGGGATCTACTCCTGATATCCACCCTTCTTTCCTCAGTCTGTCATGGGAGGAGGGCAGAAGCAGGGGGTAGAGAGAGTGTGTGCTCGCCTCTGTGATGGGGCACACACAGGAACAGCACATCTCCTGTAAGGACAAACCTGGAATGGTAAACGTTGATCTAATTGTTATGTGAAATGAATTGCAGAGTCTCAATTAGTCACCTCAATTAGTCCTGTGTCTCTAGAGAAAAATTATAAAGACTTGATCCATGTAATGGTATTTTTTTAAATACCCAGCATTACTACTCCCATGGAAGTTCAGTGATATTGCATGCCACCTCCACAATAAGTGTTAAAGCTTGAAGCTACTGAAGAAAAAGTGTTCTGCACCTTCCGTTCTAGACAGTTTGGGAGACTACTTATGATGTGGGAACTGAAACACTACCTCTGGCTTCTGGAGGGAGGTGAGGGGAGAAAGTATCAGCCTCTTCAGAGGAAGATCTCTACTCTGCAGAAACACCTTTTGGAAAGTGTTATTGAAATATGCTTCTGAGGTGGGCTGATGCCAACCTCATGAAGTTTAACCATGCCAAGTGCAAGGTCCTACACCTGGATCAGAGCAATCCCAGGCACAGCTACAGGTTGGGCAGAGGAGATTCAGAGCAGCCCTGTGGAGAAGGACTTGGGGGTGGTGGTCGATGAGAAAATGAACATGAGCTGACAGTGTGCGTTTGCAGCCCAGAAAGCCAACTGTATCCTGGGCTGCATCAAAAGGAGCGTGACCAGCAGGTCAAAGGAGGTGATCCTGCCCCTCTACTCTGCTCTCATGAGACCTCACCTGGAAGATTGTGTGCAGTTCTGGTGTCCTCAACATCAAAAGGACATGGAGCTGTTGAAACAAGTCCAGAGGAGGGCCACGAGGATGATCAGGGGACTGGAGCATCTCCCATATGAAGACAGGCTGAGAGAGTTGGGGCTGTTCATCCTGGGGAAGAGAAGGCTGCGTGGAGACCTCATAGCAGCCTTGCAGTATCTGAAGGGGGCCTACAGGGATGCTGGGGATGGGCTCTTCGTTAGGGACTGTAGTGACAGGACAAGGGGTAATGGGTTGAAACTTAAACAGGGGAAGTTTAGATTGGATATAAGGAAGAAATTCTTTCCTGTAAGGGTGGTGAGGCACTGGAAGGGATTGCCCAGGGAGGTTGTGAGTGCTCCATCCCTGGCAGTGTTCAAGGCCAGGTTGAACAGAGCCTTAGGTGGCATGGTTTAGTGTGAGGTGTCCCTGCTTATGGCAGGTGGGTTGGAACTTGATGATCTTAAGGTCCTTTCCAACCCTAACTGTTCTATGATTCTATAATGTCTCTTAACTACTTGTCTATAGATTACAGATCTTGAGATATTTCTGCATAATTATCATGATGTTATAATTGTTAATTTTCACCACATTATTTTCGTGGTTAGTGTGGAATATGCAGAGAAGCACTGCTGCATGTCTTGGGTTTTTCCTGTTGGAGTTTATAAAGTTTATCAGCCCTTTCTCTGATTCCATGGTTGCTAAAGAACCCACAGGAAATAGAGCTGACATGAGAGGGAGCTTATGAAAGAGGCCTGGGGCTGGTGGGAGGCAGTGGGTTGTTATCAGTCATCCATTTGTAAATAAAAACTTTGCATTGCAAAGGGGCAATTGATTTATACTCCTTCCCTGCCTCAGTGATGTGCTACAGGATGCATACCTATTCTGGCAGCTGCTGCTTACAGCCCTCAGTCTGTTAGTACTGGGTTTTTTTTTGCTTTACAGGCAACCCAGGGCCCTTTTCAAAGTACAGGACAGCAATGCATGAGTAGCTTTAAAGGCCAGAGAATACATATTAAATGTTGGGTAATAGAGGTTGCTGTCTGGGCTTTGTTGTGATGACAAAAAGTCCATCACCCATTACTGTCACCCTCAAGGCCACAGCTCAGGACATTGCCTGTGTAAATGGGGAGATAAGATGTCTAATTAAATTACAGGATGTCTGCTGTGGTAACTTACTGGATAAATGTATAGTATAGTCTTGTATCAGCTAATACTGAGATACTACAACTGCATCAAGAGTGGAAAGGTGAATGAGAACACATCAGTAAGTTATCTGTTTGAAATGGGATTGGAAACTTACACCTTAAAATCTAATACTGTCATCCAGAAAGCCTTTAATTGGCAGCTAACACTAAGAAAAGCTGACCTGCAGAGGGGTGGCTTTTATTATTGGATGGATATAGCATTACTCTATCTGAATAGCTGTATGTATAATTGGAATTCAAAGACTTAAGTTTAAAGTTTGGAGGCTCTGGTGTTATGGTCTGTCTTGGTGTACCAACATCCAGAACTGAGTGCAAGAGGAGCCTGCTCCCTTGTGTAATTCCCTGCTTTCAGGTGGCTTATCCAAGGAGTAATGCAAGTCTTCCCCCATGGCCCTACAAAACTCAGACTCCTGTTTATCATCTGGCTTTCTTGAAGGCAGTCTAAGCTCCTGCTGCTGAACAAGTAGCTGAGTGGGAAGGGAACCATAGAATGGTTTATCTCATCTAACCCCCCTATCATGGCAGAGACATCTTTTGCTGGACCAAGTTGCTCAAAGCCCTGTGCATCCTGCCCTTAAACACTACTGGGAATAGAGCATCCACAGCTTCTCTGGACAACCTGTGCCAGTGCCTCACCACCCTAAAGAACTACTTCATTGTATCTAATTTATTTCTGCCCTCTTCTATTTTAAAGTCATTCCTCCTTGTCATGTCACTACATACCTATATAAAAAGTTCCTCTTCAGATCTCTTGTAGCCCCCACTTTAGATATCAGAAGGCTGCTCTAAAGTGTCTCTAGAGCCTTCCTTTTCCAGGCTGAACAACTCCAGTGCTCTCAGCCTATATTCATAGGAAAGGTGCTCCATCCAGCCTTCTGATCATGGTTAAATCCTCAGCAGTAGGGAGGGCACAGCAGGGTGTGAGTCTGAAGGTAAGTGGTTAAATTGTCATTCCCTTTTGGTCCCTCCAGTGGGTTTCTGTCCTTTAAGCGCCTGGTAGTGGTTCCATGCTAAACAGGTAACTAATTATGAGAGTGGTGATAACCATCAAATTAAAAAATTAAACAGTTGAACTAAACTGGAGTTTTAGTCTACCTTACTTAGTCAGTATGCTCCTGAGCTCCTGAGCAAGGATGACAGGCTAAGGTGCCAGCTGTGGCAAGAGCTGAAAGCTATTTGCTGCTTCCATCCTGTTTACACGCCTACTGCCTTGCTGCTCCCTCAGCGGGGGTAAAACAAGTACTTTTTAATCATATTTCTATCTTTGACACTGTTATGACTAAGACACAACCTGTTCCAGCTAAGTATAACCTGCTAATTCAAAACTCTTCCCTTCCTGCTTGGTGTGTGTATCGCATCCCAACTGTGCCTGCCTGGCAAGAGCACAAAGTCTGTCTGTCAGTGAATTTGCAGAGTATGTATGCCCTTGCTTGCTCAGTGCTCTATATAAGAGAGAAATCCTCTCATAAGGTAAAGGCTTTAAAGAATGGAGCGGGCACTGTAGGGTGATTCCTTGTAGGATATGGAGGTATGCACCTGTATAGGAACAGGAGTCTTTATACAGCCTCCTTTCTCAACTCATGGGAGTTGCTGAAATGAAACCTGCGATAAAAATCTGACTTCTCACCTCAATTCCTCCCTTGGCAGCTGGAATATCCACAGCTAAACAGTGATGCAATGCCAAGATGCCAGCTCTAATCAGATGAATTGCTAAAATCTGAGTGCCTTTGCAATGACAGAGATGACTAATTTAATGAGGAGTAGTGGTGCCACTGTTTGGAACCTTTGATAAACACAAGGAAGAAGTTAAGGCATTGGCCCATTGGTCTTGATTCTTACAGTATTGTAGAGATCTGTGGCTTGTTTCTGTACCCACTTACTGTGCACATTATGTGATAAGTAAGTGCAAGTAAACTTTGGATACCTGCTTGTTACATGCTTTGTCTACTTACCCAGTTATTTTCCTGTTTTACATAGCTGTTGAAAACCAATTAAAAATACAATTAAGTAAGTATATTTAAGGAAACATGAATTAGGTTCTTGGCATTTACACTTGTTTCCTGTGTGGTCTTGGATAGAATAGCTTGGGTTGGAAAGGACCTTTAAGGTGGAGTTCAACCATTAACCTAAGACTGCCAAGTGAAGGATGAAATATTCCTTTGAGTCTTTGTTCTTTGCATTCCTTGTCTGCTTACAGTCTGGCAGAAAGCTGTACCATGAGTACCATGAGTCTGTACTAAGCTTGTTGCATTTGGTAACTCTGGGGGATGGAGGTCTTTATGCTACTATTGCAGAGTGGCTTCAAGCTCTGATGTGTTTAGAATGGGTATGTAATTCCTCATCCACATGGTGTTTGGATGTTCATATGATGGGGGTCTGATTTACAGAATCACAGTTCTGTGCAGCGGAAGGCAGAGATGTCCCCCCATGGTGGTTGAGGAGTGCAGAGCAGGGACTCCTGAGCCCTCCACCAGGAAACACTGACCAAACTCTGCCCCCCTGCCTGCAGCCTATGTGTTTCACCCTGCTGATGCATGTGCTAGCTATTGAGCTACAATGCAAAGCACGGCTTCTGTGGCCACCTCTGCTACGCGTGATTTGGACACATCTAGTGGCCTCCACCCTTCAAGGGACTCAGCTGCTGAGCTGGCTTCCAGATTCATGATGGATTCATTCATGGGTGAGAGGCATCCAGGTGCTCATTTCTGACAAGCCAGTGACGCCTGTTGGCACAGGCAGTGGTGGCACTGTAGTGCACCAGTGAGTTACAGGTGAAAGTGCCCACAGACAATGAGGGCACTCATTGTGTGACAGTAATGAGACAAGCAGGAATTTTGAGTCTTGAGCAGGACTTGGGTGCCTGACTCAAAGGTGAGTGTCTGCCTACTTCTCATTCAGTCTGATCTTTGGACTTAGCAGAGGTCTGGGCAATGGCAATATGAACAAAGAATCTCTATTAGGGAGAGCAGATGAAGATTGCTCACCTTGAGTTAGAGAATGCTCCTGCTGCTGCTCCAGCTGCCCATCTCCTCTTGGAAGGCTGTGACAGAAAAGTGAAGTTGTTTTCCTGCACCAGTGTTCAGAGCAGATGAACTCAAAAGTTTTCATGTCAAAGCCTTGCTCTGTAAGAGATTAGTCCAAAGAACTATTTGAAATTGATGTGCCAGTAACAGCTTTTTAGGGCAGTTGGTAAACTCCAGGCCCAGGTGGTACAGATTGAAGGAGTCTAAAGGAGTTTGCCATAGCTGTGCTAGTAGACATTTACTGTGTGATTCTTAAATTAGCTTCAGGAATGCAGAAATGGAAGGTAGTAAATGTGATACTGGTCTTCAAGAATGCTGCATCTTGCAAATTGGACTACCAAGTATGACTTCCGTAATAGATAAATCAAAGGGAGAAATACAAAGAGAGCAGAATGAAGGGGATGGTTTATACTGTTCATGAATCAAGAGAGAATCTTTTGTGAAGAGATAATGTTTAGAAATCTTAGTTCTTTCCAATGAGTTCATGAGCCATGATACTTGTTTATCATTTATTTGGGTTTTCCAAAAGCTACTAATGCAAGGTCCTTCAACAGCTTTTAGGAGAAGCTAATATGCCAAGACAAAGGAGAAAAATCTCAAGGCTAAATGGGTGGGAGAAAGCTATGGAATAATGGGTCATTCCCACCTAAAGACAAAGAACAGTAATGTGTGTCAAGGAGCTCTGGTAATGCACATTTCCAAGTGATCCTAGGGTTAAATAGCAGATTGGTTGTTGATACAGGACAGTTCTGAAAGATGAAACTTAGAGCTTCCTGTGGGGAAAACAGGTAGAAGAATCTCATACTGTTGATGAAATGGCAGTGGAAAGCCTACATTGGCAGAACACAAAGGCATCTACATGAGAGGAAAATATCCTAACACATGAGTAGCACAAGGAGCTTCCAAGTATATTTGGGGAAAGGTCTTCTGCATTGCACATAGTTTTCTGAAAACATCTGCCCAACCCTTGTGCTAAAGGAGACAATTAGAATATTAATTAATGGTAAAGGAAGAGAACAAACCGAGATGTCAATATGCTGCTATAGAAATGTATCTGGTTTGAATGCTGCCTGCAGCCCTTGAAAAGGGTCTAGTAAAATCAGAGGCTATGGAGAGGATAGTGAAGGTATCCAATGAGATGGAGCCACTTCCATACAAGACTGCAAGCTGTGTGACTCACTTAGGAAACAGTCACTGTGGCAGAGTGCTGGAGGGAAGAAATCAGCATTGCATGGGGCTAGGAGCTGATGAAATGGCCTGTCAGAATTATCAAATGGATGAAAGGAAGATACTGGAGTTTAGTATGCAAATGGATTACATGTGAAATAAAGCTAGTGGGGGATATTGTGGAAACCAAAGGTATATGTGTGTTCAGAAACAGATTACATGCATTCAAGGAGGTTAGGATGATCCTTGGCACTGGATAGAAGTGGTGGGGATGTAATCTCTGGTTTGGGAATTCCCTTTATGTATCTGATCCCAAGTGTCTGGGACATTTTGCCAGAAATGGAATTGCTTACCTTGCTGAAAGGGTTCATGTTGGAAAAGAGTATCAGAGCACACCTCCTCTTGCTCTGACCCACTGTGGCAACAATTTCATTCCTTCATCAAAGCCCCACGTTTGGGATTCTTTGGGTACAGGACACTTGATTTCAATCTCCATGCCTGTACATGACAATTTCTGCAAGCAGCTTTCAATTGCATTTGTTCAGGTACATCTGTGTCAACTGGAAATCAATTGTGTTTAGTAGGCATTTTGTGAACTGGCAATAGCTTGACCGTACCTGTATGATGTTATCTGGCATCTCACCTTCGCACTCTACCTGAACCCCTGCCTCAAGTTCTCATGCAAGTTTGGTAACTTTGCTGCTGAGATCTTATGCTGTACCTCAGAAGGGCACCTGGATGCTAGGATCACAGCAGAGGCACTTGCCTGGATGCAAGCTGGGAGTAAGGCTACAGGAAAGCAAATAGCAGAGTAGCCAACTACCATGCTTTGTAGTAGGAGCAGAGCTTCTAACAGCCTCTGCTTGTTAGAGTTTTGGTCCGCAGGTTTGCTCTTATGGGTTCGCCTTTATGTCCTGTGCATGCACTATAATTTTCCCAACTCAGCTTGTAACCGCATACTGACATAGTTGGCACTAGGCCTGCTGATAGCGCCGGCAGCAATTCCTGCCGGGAGCGTAGGTCTGCGTGGGTGGTGATGTTCCAACAATCACTTTGGAACTCTGGTGGGTTTTTTCTACATGGGTAGGTCTATAACCAGTCCTGTGAAACTTGTTTAACTAGCCCCTTCCTTTGCATTGTTACCCCATAAGCTCAGCCTTCCCACAGCACCTTGCCTCACACTTTGCTACATGCAGTCCCTGTTTCAGGGCAATAGCTGGAAGCTTTCTGGTAGTGGTTTCATGAGGAAATGCCAGTTCAAGGAGTTCACAGTTTTCCTTTAAAATTCCTCTGGGTTTCAATTTTGATGAGTATACCCTGGGAAGACTCCTGCATCGTTCCCAGCATGAGGCCTCCATGCCCTGAAGTTTAGGTCCTTTCAGGATCTGGAGTAAGCCTGCTGGGAAAAAAAAAAGCCCCACAGTTTCCTGTTCACTCTCTGTTTTGTCATTATAGTGGAGCTCTAAATCTTGCCCCTTCAGCCTCTGGTCAGAGGTGGTTTGTAGTTCAGGGAGGTTCTGGCTCATGGAAGACTAGTGGAAAATAAGCTTTTGTGCATGCTGGACATCCTTCTTTTGACCATGTCTGGAAACCTTTATCTTCCCAGAAAAGATGTGCATAAAGACTGGTTGTGCAATGAATTAATCCATAAACATTGCAAGTGCGTGAGCTGTGCATCCAAAGCTAGTGCATCCAAGCACATTTTCTGTAACACTTTACTCATCTTACTTGCTTACAGTAAACAGGAGTCATTGCAAGTGGAGACTTGTTCATTCTGATCAAACAAAATATCATATCTTTCTTTATTTTCAATTATAATAATAAAAACTTGAAGTCTATAGTGAGGTAAGTTATCACAGAGATTAATTGCTTTTCATCTCAAGCATCCCTTAGAACATGAGTCTAAAAACAAAGAATGTCCTTTCCCTAACACAGGCCAAACATAAAATAAAGATGAAGGTATTAATGCAGGATTAGATGCAGCATCCACTTCCCTCTGCCCATAAGCTGTGCTGCAGTGCCATGTTTGTGGTACTGCAAATGGACTCAATTTTAAAAAAGGGGCACACAGCAATGTGGGTAGGCTGTGTAACAGTGGACATTTTGTGAGCAATCCAGAGGCCTTAGTGTAAGGCAGCCTGCCTGAGAACAGTCACGTAGTCGAGATAAACTGAAGGCCGTGGATTAGGGAGTAAAAGAAACACCAGCTGTAAGAACTCAAGAGATAGGCAGAGGAGAGGGGGAGCTGAGAAGTTCTGTGGGTCTAGTTCCCAGGACAGTGTTATCCAATCCTAGCATTGTTAAGGGTTAAGGTGCCCAATCAACAACTGCCAAATCAGTGTAGCTGTGCTAAGAATTCCTATATAAGGTTGACACTTTGTCTAATAAATTGGCATTCGCTTGATCACACTGATCATCTCAGCGTTGTCTGTGACTCCTGTGTCAACACAACAAAACAAACAGAGAAGTCCAACCAGGAGCAGGAGGTGCTGTGTCTGCACTGTTCTTCCCTGTGAGCTGCCAAAAGCCTCCCTGGAAGGGTGAGAAATCATGTAGTGCCCTCCTGCTTTCTCCCAGACATCCTTCTGTTTGGCTGAGTGAGGCTTTTCTGTAAGCGTTTTCCCGACCCACACAGTAACCTGTGTTTGCCCTTCTGCACGTCCTGCTTGGCCGCTTTCAGAGAAGATGAATTGAAAACGAAACCCTTAGAACTTTCACCAGATGCCTTCTAGAGGGAAATGTTAACAGTACCATGTCTTTTCAGTGAGCACAGAGTGCAATCCCTAAACTGCATCTGTTTTATTGGCTAAGCAGTCGTGATCAATAATTAATAAAAAACAATTCCCTCTTTCACCTCTGACTGTTAAGCTCACAGCACACAGGTGAAATTCTTTGGCTTTAGTTCTAGGTGCTTGACCTGCTCCTTGAACAACTGAGTTTACCACAACTTATTTTTACTCCTACCCATGAAGACAACCACCTAGACCTGAATTACTGATCCTGAATTGAGAACAATAAAGGCAGAGGTAATTTTTGTTAGAATGCCGGTCATTTGTCACTGATAAAATGACCATTTTGTTATTGATAAAAACATGAGTTGTGATCCTTAAACTCAAGCTCTGAGAGCCTCTTTTCAGCCTACTGAAACTGGTCTTGCTTTGCACCAAGCTCTGCAGGCTTCTGATTTCTTTGTGACCAGAAGGGTGACATCCAAATCCACATGATGAGCAAGATATTAGTACTGTTGTATTAGATGTATGTTCTCATCTGTCTTACTAGTTCACTTTTTCCCATGTCAACCAGTGAGAAGCATGTTGTGCCAGAAGCTGTATGTGAAGATGTATGCAAACACATCCTGATCTCCTGACTGTCCAGAGGAAAGAAATTCTATAGTGGGTCTGATTTGTCATTAACAAACCCAAGCTGTATTTTGTGTCACTTTCCACATTAGTATTGTTGCATACATTTATTTGTAAATCTAGACATAGTTTTCAGATCAGACTAATTAGTCTTGCATAGATCAGCATATTTTTGCCTTTTTTTTAACCTTGGCGGTCTTCAAACAGGTAACATTCACTTTAAAATGAGTCTCTCTCACCTGCAATTTCACATGCTAATCCGTTTGGAATTACCAAAGAGCAGCTTGTTGGGGTCAGAATTCAGGTCCATGTTGTCTATACCTTGTCTCTGACCAGTACCGGATATTAAGCAAAGAATTTTCTAGGGCAAGTGTGCAGTGATGTTTCTGAGATGGTGACCAGTGCCTTCCCTTGAGCACAAATGAAGTTGCCCTTCCAATTCCAAAATAATGGGGTTGTGCAATACCATGCTCAGTTCCAGTGGCCCTCCTGCCTTTGCTCCATGGAGACATTATGGTCCTCACTGAAACCCAAGGCAGAAAATTGGTTTGTTTTTGGGTTATATGTAAAATTTTCTTTTACTTGCTTAATCTTATGTTTCTGCTGTAACTGCTGCTTCCTGGTTGTCCTTGATTTAATGACTACCAGCCCTTAATGTGTGTGGTTTTGACTGTACCAAAATCAGATCTGTATCAGCAGCAGACAGAGTGCAGGTTTGCTTCCTTTGTGGTTATTTGATTGTCCCAGTGCCATGGTCAGAACAAAGCCATGCCTATGTGTGGGGTGGTTTTCTCTTCATACTGTTGTCAGGTACTGTCCAGGCGTATGTTATTATCAGCGATGATGTTCTAGAGCAATGCGTCATTGTCCAGTCAATGTCAAGCTGATACCAGCACTGGTATAAGAGCTGGTATTGCCACTGCCACCATTCTTCTCTTCGTAGCGTGGGCCTGTATTTTTGACATAAGCTTGGCAGGTCTTGATAATGTCTTCAATCCACCTAGCTCATTTCAGGCTAAATCAAAATGATTTCTACCCTTCTTAGGTCTCTATATGTAAAACAATTCTGTTAGTCAGAACTGAGGTGCCCTTAAGCAGGTTTCTACCTGTACTGATGGTTTCCTCATATGCCAGTAGGAGGATGTTCATCATCTTTTGTATTCATAACTCTGCCTCTTTTGGGTATGGCTTTGTTTTGAGTTCCAGCTGTTGTAATTGTTGTCTGAGCTGTACAATACTTCATGACACACCACTGGGCTCTGAGCTCTGTTTTAGTCATTTCTTATGGATCATTAAGGAAAAACGTCTGAGCTTGCCAAATTTCTCCCAGGCTGACATTTGATTTGCAGATTACACTTGTTGATTTCACACATGAAGAGCCTTTTGGTGATGTCTGAAATGTGTAATTCTTCTGGCCATTGGTTGTAAATGTGGCTTTTTGTCCAGAGTCAAACAACACTGGTCTGCCAGCGAACAGGTCTAAGGTTTGTTATGGTTCTAACACTGTGAACAAAACTGCTGTTTCTGTTCAGACACACTGGTCACTGGTGCCTATTACTGCCTAGTCCACATACTTCTAACCACCCCCCTTGGGCTGGACCACATGCTGCTGGTGTTTTAGGAGTACAATGCCCATGCACTTCTTCAATGTCTCACTGTAACCAGGTCCGTTAACTCCTTCAAAAGTTAAATCTTTACTAAGATTTGTGTAGATATTTCTTCATGGAAGTGCTCTAAAGTAGCTGACTTGGAGAACTAAATTAGGTACCTGTTTCTGAACTTAGTTTAGTGTTTCAAGTAAGTTTGTATTTGTCGTGGTTTAAACCCAACCAACCATGCATCTCGTTCACTCACTCAACCCCCCTTTCTTGCC